>VWZN01009589.1:38365-70445 GCA_013396955.1 Regulus satrapa
AATATGAATTTCATGTTCAATAAGAAACAAAACAGAACCTATGAACCTTTGCCACCAAATTTCACAAGCCTGGGTCATGTTGTGTAGTTAAATTTAAACAAACAAACAAATCAAATCACCCAGTCAATCAGCTATTCATCCCATTTGATATGTTTCATATCGTGCATTTTAAGCTTTGTCAAAACATAAAATGGAAATCAACACTAGAAGATAATTTTGTTGGAACTTTCCCAACATACTGAAAAAACTGGATATGTTAGCAGGGAAGAGTTATGCCAACATGATAAAAAGTTTATCTGCTCATGATTTCAAAGTTTGATAACACTTAATTTCCAACACTGTAAAGTGGTTCAAGGAAAAATCTTAGCTCAAACAGTGCCCAAAATACATTTATGTCCATTACAGAGATGGTATAGTAATTTACACAGATATTTTAGTCATTATAAAAGTGGCATGTAGGAGGCAGGGAAGGACAGAGGATCTGTTGTGAAAGTGAAACCTTAAGAGAATTCAGCTGCCAAAACTTGATCATTTTGTACTGTACTTAAACAGATATTAATCTGCAGGTTTGTAAACTGTCCAAATCAAAGTGAATTTTTCTGCAACGAATTCCTTGCCAAGCATGAAGCCTTTCAAACCACAGGAGTCCTGGAGTTCTGCAAAATAAATTGTAACCACTCATTTTAAAAATTGATCAAGATGTGTTGTTACATTTGTGTATTTGTAGCAGTAGCTGAATAGTTTCAGCTTGAAAGCAAAACGGAGATTAAGACCAACCTGAAATCAGTCCAAAGCTGACATATACTCCTGAAAAATTCATCCAATGCACCTAAAGCCATTCTAAAGTGTTAGACTTTAAATGCTACCTATTATACTAATTTGGTTATGAGGTTCATTGCTTAATACAGCAGCAGTTGCATCTGGGAAATCTGTGATTTTCCCAGGCCTCTTTCATGGAGTTATAAGCCATATTATCAATGTGGTCAAATGCAAAAATGCCATCTCAACCCCTTGTTGCACTCAGGGAGTGCCTCTGAATTACCCTAACTGTAATGGCCATTTTTAAGCCTGGAGGAGACTGTTCTGGAAAGAGTCAGGGACAGAAGAGACAGGTAATCTTTAAGGACTTTAAAAAGGTCTGAATGGAACAAGCATGAGTAAACCATGAATTCTTGCAAACTATGTACTTATTACTTTCTCCTGATGTGAAAAACTCCAAGTCTTCATAGCTAATCCTGGATGTCTTCAAATAGCTGAGAGAGCAATTAGAAATGTTTAAGGAGGTGAACAGAAACACTTTCCAATACACAGTTTGGGAAGTTTGGGCAGAAGCTGATGTACAAAAGTGAGAAAGGAAATAGAGGGACTCTGTCCATATCCAAAATGTTGATTTCAAACTGGGTGGAGAGGTAGTCTTCTCTTGACACTGCCCATGGACACATTGACATGGAGAGCATGTGTCAGAGCAATTGGAAATCCAGATTGCTTCATCACAAGGTATCTGACTGGAGCATTTCAGAATTTCTCTCTGGACAGCAGTTGTGCATTCTTCCTTTGAAATCAAAGCAAGGCAGAGGTAGGTGCCTGACAAGGTCTTGCTTTGATACGGGAAATGGAAGAATCTACTGATGTGCTCAGAGAGGCTCTGGTGCAGCTTTGTTGGATCAAACAGAGAATGGAAAACATGGTTCAGGTCTGCTATAGGACCCATTGGGAAATTACTCTGTTCCACACAGCCTGAGAACACGATGAGAAATTTGAAGTTGTGTGTGTTTCCAAGTGAAATCTAATTTTCTTTGAATGAGTGTGCACTTTGAGAAATTAGCCCTTATTTATGCAAATTGGTTTTAAATGAGAATATTTAACGAAAGGATTTGATCCCCACATAATGAAAGTACTTATAAATGTGCACCTAGACAGTATAGGCAGCCTTGCTGTCTTTTCAGGCCCTTATTCTAAGAGGCTTTTCTTCCCTCTTTAACAAAGTTTAGACTACGAGTTTTTAATTATAATGAAATACAGTTAGATGAAGGATATTTTTAACTCAACTGTTCTTTGGGTGTCCTTATAAATCTAAGAAGGGGTTGCTAGACTGACAGGTGGCAGCATGGCCCAGTGGATGCTAAATTGCTTAGAAACATTTGGGCTTTTCATGTTTAAAAAGAAAGAAAAGGTTCCAACCTTTCTTTGTTTATATGTCACTCAGAAATGTTTGGTTGTAAAAGTTCTGACCTTGTTCTACACCTAATACTCCAAGGGGCCTAGTGCATAGGGCATATTTTAATAGATTCAGTTAAGAAAATACAAAAATTAAATTTTGATCTCTTAATATTCAATTATGCTCAAACTATGCTGAAGGAAATTTCAAGGAGGTTGTAAGTTCTTTTGGCATGCTAATGTAACAGATGCAGAAGCATGAATTAGCAGCTACAATGGAGCGCTGCCGGCAGGTACTGATTTGTAAGCTGATCCCAACTCTTGAAGGTAATTGAGGAATGACTTAGAAATGACTTCACACTGAAAGTAGAAAGATAGTTTTCTGCCCTTAATCCTGTCATAAACTTTCTCAGAACTCTTATTTTTGTTGGAAACTGTTGCTGCCAAAAGAATAATTTTTCTAAAAGTATTTCCAAGCCCTTCCTGACTGCAGAGTTGCATGAATGCTTTGTGGTGACACAAGGGAGAGAGGGTGTGAAGATATGCCTGAAGATGGAGATGCTTCTTTCGTTCACAGTTTAGGCTGGCTTCTGGCATCCTTAGAGTTATTGTGAAGCTTTACAGTGTTTAAGGATTTTGCCAATAGCTCTCCATTTAGGACTACTGAACATCTTGTCACAGGAATTCTAGGCTACTTTTCAAATTTAACACAAACCAACTCATTATTTTGCTACAGAATCACAGAACTACAGAACAGCTGAAGCTGAAAGGGATTTCTGGAGGTCATCATGTTCAAAGCCTGTTCAGTCTGGGGCACTCACTGCTGGTTGACCAGTACCACATTCTGGTAGCTTTTGAATATGTTCAACCTGGGGACTCTACAGACAACCTATGCCACTGCTTAATCACCCTAAAAAATTATTTCCTTATATTCAGAGGCAGCCTTCTATGTTTCAGGTTGTGCCTATTACATCTTTCCCGCCATTGAACGTCATGAAAAAGAGCCTGTCTCCATCTTTGCATCTCCCTTCAGGTATTTATGAATTTTTATTTGTCTTGCTGAACAGTCTTGTCAGGTATTTTTCTTGTTGAAGCATCTTTTTTTGACATAGTTAAAGCTGAACCCTGTGACCATCTCTGCTTTTCTGGTTCTAGTGTGCCCCTAAGGCATGATGTGAGACTTCTCAGAGTCTTGTTCTTTTCACCACAAAGCTGTTTTATCATGAATATAGACAGTTCTCTTGATACTTGCTATGCTGCAATTGAAGATTTGTGATTGACAGCGATGGAACTGAGTTAATGTGTGACTAAAGAGGTCAGATATCCCTGGAAGATGTGAGACATTGATCTTGACAAAGTGCCAGCTTTGGCCCAAGTCCTAGAAACATAATAAAGAGACAGTGTGCCTCAGTTTTGTTGGACATTCTGCATTTTCTGAGCCAAAGAGTTATTCACAGGCAAGTAAATAAGATTGGAATCTGTTTATTCTGTGCAAAAGAAATTAGTAGAGGTAGTGGTGTCTAGAAACTACTGGAGAAACCATTCCACATAATCTCAGACATAAAATCCTTCAGTTTATTAGGCTAATCTGATTTTCAAAAGTGCTTATTGTTTCCCTAGTCCTTCCAATTCTGCTCAAGTCAGTGAAAATCTCCTTGATTTACCTAGTAAGATAGTATGGACTTGACAGTGTCCTTTATAAAATTTCTTATCCTCAAACTCACCTTATTGTAAGGAATGCAGTGTGAAGAGAAAATAAAAATAGCCTTACTTCAGTGATGATAAAAGCTACTTTACTAATCCTGACTTTCTTCCTTGTCTCTAACTTGTGTCCCTAAGGAAAAGTCTGACTATCATGGCCAAAACCAAAATTCTAGTAATGTATTCCATGATCCTGTTTTAGCACCATTATCTGTCAGTGCTGACAATATCCTTTTTTCCTTCTTACTGGTAACCATCCTCAATTATAGTCTCTTCCCTCTGGTTCAGCTCTTCTGCCTTGCTGCCTTTATACCTAGCATGTGATACCTTCTCCTCTTTCATTCATTTCTCACTTCCATCTTAGTCCATCACCTGTTACTTTGATTACCTCTCTCATTCACCAGTGTGCACAGCTTTCTACATTTTAGAACTGTGATTTTTATCTGCTGCCACAGCATCAGATAAAAGCAGGAATGAGGTCAGCGGCTGAACTGCTGTATCCTGCCACAAAAATCACTCCTGTACCTAATTTTCCCTTCTTGAGGTATCAGTAGGGTAGGAACTGGAGCTGAAGTGCCATTCAGACTTCCACGGTAATCTCTAATAATTTAAATTGTTTTTGCTCTGCTTTGCATTGAATGTTGGAGGACTTTTCTATTTTCTTTTAAGCAGCTGAAAGGAGAAAGATCCAGACTTTTTATTTTTCTGATACAATAACAATTTATGCCAATCCCTAAACTCTTGAAAACATGAGTTTACAATGAAAACATTAACAGATGCTTAGTGGTAGAAAGCAGAGGAGTGGTTGCCATGGAATCAGATGGCAGGGAAGGTAGCTCACTTTTTAAACTCTCTGGCAGCAAACATGTAGAACCAACAAGTGGACAGCAATGCTGGCAGACATTTATCTCTGCACAGCACTTTGAAGGACTGTGTGGAAGCTACTGCTGTGACCCAGCACTGAAAACTGGGTTAGCCAGGTATTCAACAGCAAGGGGGGACAGGGGGGAGCAGAGAGATGGATGATGAACAAACATCTGGATTTCATGTAGTTATTGTATTTGTGGTTTAAAGGGAACAAGTCCTGCCCTTCCTTGCCCTGCAGAACAAGTGCTAAAGGAAGCAGGAGGATGGTTTGTATTTTCTGTCAGATGAATGAAATAATCTACTCTCTATCCAGCAGAAACATAATGTTGATGCTATCAGTGAGACAACAGCTGAGTGAGGGGCTAGAAGTCTTCTTCACATAAAGTTGTCTTTATGAAACATCTCTGCAATAATAATTTTTCACTATAAAAAAGTGTATAATTGAAAGAGACATTTTATGTTATTTTGAGAGCAAATTATATCCAACATAGTTGGAAGCCTATGGAAGGTGGGTAAGATATTTCTATGAGATGTGGAAAATAGTGGATCTACTTCCTGTCTGGGAGAAAGCAGAGCAGGAACCTGAAACTTATATTTCACATCTCAGCAGTGTGCTGCTTGAGGGGCTTGAGGGTCAGCCTCTCCCATCAATGCTCTTATGGGATGTAGGATACCCAAAATAATTTATGTGGGAGATGTGGTGCGAGATGACAAAATTTCATTCAAATGAAAGCCAGTTTATTGAAACTGAGCATGGCAAAGTCTTTTAATAAAACAAGATACGGAAATTCTATTAGTTCCAGATAAAATAGGTCAGTAGTTACTCCCTCCTAGGACTACAAACAGAAAACTTTTGAGCACAACCTTTTTCATGACATTTTCTTGTTTCTCCTTTTGGAGGAATAGATAAATGGAGATGTTAAGAAAACACTAGGAGCCTCAAAAGTCCTTTGATTCAAGAGAAGATTCTTATCAAATCTGTTCACTGCCAATACAGTCCAGAACTTTTCTATTGTAAAGCTGGAATTCAAGAGTGAACATTACACAGAAAATACATATCCATACAACTCCACTTTTTTTTTTTTTTTTTTTTTTTTTTTTTTAATAGCTCAGGAGAATTCTGCCATTTCTGACTCGAATATGGAATGCACTACAAGAGTAACTAGGAAATTCTAAATAATTAAATCTTTTATCTTTCTATAGATGCCCATTTATATTTGCCTATCAATTCATTAAAAATATAATGAAATGTCATAGATTTTTTTTATAAAATCCAACTGATTTAAATTAATTTGATTCTATAAAGGAATTTTATTAAACAACATTAACAGAGTTATGAGATGAAAAATAAACCCATCTTTTGCTACAACCAATATTCAACCCAGGTAGTGGCCTCTCATACATAGTATTCAAAAGTAATTTTATTTTCCCATATTAATTTTCTTTTCAGACTCATTGCACTGGTAGCCTGCAATTTATATTTTAATTAGTTTTTTAGCATGTTTAAACATAAAAAATTCCTTAATTTTATACAGGATTTTTCTGCACACATTTCTACAAAAGTCTTTTGCTTTCTGTGCTTGGTTTTAAATTATAATTCTCAACCATGACTAGTTCTAGCTAGTAGCTGGCAAACTCTTTGTTTATGTTCATAATATTTCAATTTGTCTTCATGTTTAGTAGTTTTTTATCCACATAAGCGGAATAAAGCTGTCAGACCCGCTCACATTCTGTAGAGATCTGGATGGAAGTTCATTAGGCTTACATATAATATCAGGGCCAAATAAGAGAGAATTTAAAAATCATGAAGAGGAGAAGCCGGCATGTGGCAGACAAACCACTACAGCTTTGTTCCAGCTCATCAGTAAGACCCTTAGTATTGGCAGACCCAACTGAGTGGCAGCAGAATAACATCTTTCAACAGTCAGCAGCCAGAACATTTGTGCCAAAACCCAACAAAATACTTGTATTCACAAGCCATCCTTTTTAACATTCTCCTTGTGTGTCTACCAAATAACAAACAATAATGAATATTTACTAGCTTTTATTTTCCAGTTTGCAGTAGTTTTGTCTCACCAATTCTCCCACAGAAATCCAATCATGTCAATGAAAAATGTGACTCTCTAAGCGGAGGGAACATGTCAGGTCTTACAAGAAAGAAAACAAAATGAAATAGTGAAATGCAAGATGCATGCAAAGATGGAACTCATGATTTTAAAAATCATGTTCTCCATCTTTCATTACATTACTGTATCTTGTGGAATTGAAATAGGTCATCTTCAGTCCAGTCCTTCATGGGTCAGAGTACACATGTGTATGTAAGATTTCTACATAAATGTACATAAGGTTTCTACATAAATGTATGTAAGGTTAAATGGTTAGATTGTCAGACTGGTCTTTAGAAGACAAATCATGCTTCTTCTTACCCATGAAGAATGCTGGTTTTATTTGCCTTTTCTAATAACTCAGTGGGTGTGCAAAAATATTGGGGTGACATGCACTTTATTCACCATGCTAATTTTTCCCTTTGCCCCCCCTCATGCCCAGGGTTAAATGCACATTTCCAGACTTCTACCAACAGCTGCTCAAATGCTCCTACAAAACTCATGTCTTCCAGGGAACCTGTGAATCTACAACAGGACAGCAAATTATCAGAATGCAGAGCTGCTACTTCGGGGAAAAATTAGGGCTTCTTTAGCAAATCCCATGCTCCCAAAATCAGAGAGAAAGTTGCTTTGATCTGGGCTTTCCTTGATTGGTCCTGAAGGCTCTACCTAAATGAAATATATAACTAATATAAGTGAACATAGTATATTCTGAATATGACATAAGGAATAATTTGAGATGTCTCATGGACTAAATTTTTTAAAATAAAGCCTACAATTATGTATATCTGTTTTGCAGTAACAAGAACATCGTTGTTTCAGTGCTGTACACTGAACGTATTATTTTTCAATATGACCTGTATTTTCCAGACTGTTTCTGCTGTTTCTGAAGATCACTTCTGTTACATTTCAATACATTCCTCTATACTCACTTCTCCATATTTAATCAGTGTATTTTTTATTTTATGGTCTCATGTGCTAGGAAAACATTCAGCTTATCCTCATGAAACAGCTCTTGAACAACTGATAATTGTTTCCTCAATATTTTATCCACCTTTTTTTTTGCATACATGCTCCAATTATTCAGACTTGGCTGTTTCTGCCTGACTTTCTTAAGACAGTGGTTTGCAAAATGGCATCTGGGGTCTCCTTGAAGAGGCTATTTAATGCGTTGTGTCCTTGAGGCTACTCCAGCCCTGCTTGGCCCTGCCCAGCTTTGAGACTTTTTTATTTCACCCTGGGCACAGGACCCCATCTCAGCTCCCCTGACCACCATCTTCTGCCCCAGGGGCACCTCAGAACAGCACATGTCAAGCTCCCACAGCTGTGCCCCATGCAGATGTGGGCTCTGCTGATTTACCCAGTCTGCATTCCCATGTCCCTGCCACAGGCCTGGTCCTGCCCCAGGGAGATGGTGGGTGCCCAGGGTGGGGGCTGCCCCAGTGCCCCCTGTCTTTCTTGCTTCTCCCTAGGAAAATGGGATGGGCCCCTTCCTTGGTGGAACTATGGGTAGTACCCATTGATTCTGGTCCCACAGAGCCACTGGCCCTCATAGACCTGGGTGTGATGCTCTGTTGTACTTTCTTAAAAATTGGCATTTATTTGACATGCTCTCATGTTCCCTGTGCTTGTCCTGAAAACAATGGTAATGGTTTTGAGATTGCCTCAGGCACATTTTTTAGTTACCTAGGAGTAAATTTTAGCAGACAGAGTTAATTGCAAAATATTTAACTTAGAATTCGCTAATATTTTCTGGTATCAAATTATTTTTATTATATTTTATCATTTGCTTGACTATGTTGGAGTGAAAATTTTTAAAAGAGATGACCACTAAAAGCCATTAAACATTTTGACTTCTGTCATCTTTTTTGATCTTTGTTTTATGTGTCAAAGGATTTCCATCTCTTCCAAGTAACAGTGGATCAACACCAACCAGGGGGAAAGGAGAAAAGTCTCTTATAACTAAGTAGAAGATCTTGTGACTGGGCATTATTGAATGAGGGCATGCATCTGAATTACTGTTTCATAAAAGGATAGAGATAATTGACTTTGGGTGCCTTCCCAAACATTGTTCCTCCTTCCTTTTCCTGTGTCTACCACTCATACACAAGAGATTCCAATGTCTAGTTTTAATTTTCAAATTCTTTTTGAATTGTTCACAATTTGCTGATTCACACATGAAATGTCATGCTCAACTCTTGTTATACATGACTCCTATATACTGATTTAGTACTCAGCTATGATGGATACTTCTGCAGAAAAATAATCTGAAACCAAATGAAATTTTGATGCAAATTGTCTTTTTAAAAGTTAATTGTGTGAAGACCTCTATGAGGGTCTGACCGTCACAAAGAGGAAGATGGTACCATGAAAACAAAACACAGCATTATTGAGATGAATTTTACGTATTGTCTAAGGAAAGAACACAACAATCTCTGAATATTTATTATTTTAAAAGAGTACAATGTAGTTGGAGTGATATTCAGATTTCAAAGTGACATTGAGTATTTTTCAATAATTTGAGATTCAGGTATAATTCCTGGATTGAAAATGGTTTTTTTTATCTTTTTTGAGGAGGTATCCATGTTTTCACAAGAACAAAACAAGTAAAAGGAGCAGTTTGAAATATCTTGAAACTTCAGAGATAATTTCTCTCCAAATGCAGCTAAATCACATAGATTTCATAAGATGCTGTGGCCATATAGTAAAAGTCTCATTAGTATTCTGTATTTCAAGGCCTTATGTGTTTGCAATTTAAGCAATTAAAATGTTTAAATAACTCTAATATTAGGACAGAAACTAGTGAAATCAAAGGATTGCAAAGTCAAAGATGACTCCCTCTTTCATCTTTAATTTTTTTCTTTCTTCTTTTAAGTACAACCTTAGCTCATTAAAGGGATTAATACACTCCAGGCATATGGCATTATTTGTGACTCATACCCTTCCCATGTCAATGAAGAGAAGAACATTGGCTTCATTAGACTTAAGGTCAGAGTCTGCATACTGTATAAGCTGTTTGAAGATACATCTCGAAGCTATTCTCAGAGTCTTCCCGTCACTTAGTGGGTGTGGAGTTGCAAGGATAATTATAAAGCAATATATAGGTGTTTCCATTAGCTCTGGCTAGTCCTGTGTGCTGTAATATATTCCAAGGTGGAGTGGAGCCTCCTACATTTAGTTTGGGGCTGTATTGACTACAGGTTCCCCACGTCTATTTTCTCATGTGACACTCACCCAAATGTTCAAGATCCCCAAAATATGGGAATGTGTTTTATGGTACTTTAAACTATGGGGTTTTTTTTGTCCTTTTAGCAGTTGCTATTTATTGTTTATTTGGCCTTTAGCAGAGAAGCTGTTTTAATTCCTAAGAAGTAAGTCCAGTTGTGTCTATCAAGAGGAAATATATGGCAATATGTGGTTTTGTGTGAGACAATGTGAAGAAATTAAAGAGGTCATTAGAAGACACACTAAAAAGGTTTTAGAACAGAACTGTGACATGGAAATGTTCCCCATTTGATCCATGATAAGTCCCTCTTCTCCAATAATATT
Organism: Regulus satrapa; assembly: GCA_013396955.1. NCBI lineage: Eukaryota > Metazoa > Chordata > Aves > Passeriformes > Regulidae > Regulus > Regulus satrapa. The sequence goes on from VWZN01009589.1 coordinate 48,745, forward strand.
CTTCTTTTTCTGTTTTCCCACCATCCTTTCAAAGACATTAAACACATTGAAACATTCTAAATCAAATATTTCCATTTGACTTTTGAGGACTTGTCCAAAACTCAGCTGTCTGACATGTTCCCTGCCTGCATTCTCTCCAATTTGCCATCCTCTTTCCCTTTAGTCTGATAACTATCCATTAATTAATCTTTATTTGTTAAAATCTTATGTTAAAAAGACAGACTCTTTTCACTTAAAATATGAGGTTTTTTGCATTAAAAAAATTGCCTGTTTTGAAATACAATGTTCTTCTGATCATCTGGTGTGTACTTGCTGTCTTGTTTCTCTAAATTGAAATTTCTTTGCTTAAATGTTCTTACAATAAAACTTTTACTGCTCTCTCCTTTAAAACAAAACAAAAAAAATTAAAAAAAGGAAAAAGAAGAAAATTTTAAAAATCAAGCCAATGACATTAAAATAGGCTTTTCAGTAACTTTTTAAAATTAATGTTTCCAGATAGACATTTCATTTGCTTAAGATTTAGGGGGGAATTATAAAACCATAATGGTGTAATGATTAGACAGTACTATAAACTAAATAAATATCAACTGATTATTAAAAACATTCATTGTAATACTAGCAGTTAATCCTCTTTAATGTGTTTTTAATAATAGTCTTATATTAATGTAGGATGAATTACTTATTAAAAGTAAATTTTATGTGTTTTATATTCTCCACATATGGCATTAAGCCATTAGCACTAATGGGATTTGAATGGTATTGAGTTCAGGATAGCCCCCAAGTACAAATGTGGGAATCTTAATTAAGTTTTTATTAAAATATTCAATTAAATGCAATGCTAGATTATTAAGATATTTTTACATATTGTTTAATGTCAGTTAGTTATTAAACATTTTCACAGGCTTCTGAAAATGGTCCTAGAGCACGCTGATAGCTAAAATTTATTTGAAAAATGTTGATGATCAATTTTCTAATCTTGTGGGCAAAATTAGGTTTTAATGGAAATTTTCTATCTAGCTGTGATGCTGAACTGGAAGAGAACCTAATGAATAGGTTAGTGAGTAAGAAGCTTAACTTGCAGATGGAAAGTTTCATGTGGAGAATAATGAAAACCTTTCTGGCTCCAAGTGCAGCGAGGTACTGAAATGGCGTAGATGGTAGAAGTTTTGCAGCAAGAAAAGCTACTTTGTTCTGTGTATTCATACTAGCTGGCTGAGGAATGGGGACAAATGAAGTACTGAGACCTAAACTGCTAAACAAGATTGATTTCTGCTAATGTCACTAAGTTATCAACCTACTCTTTCTGCCTTATTTTTATGCAGTGCGAGCTGTAATGACAGTTTACCTGGTTCAAGCAGGTGAATGAGTATTACTAAACTCTTTAAAAGAGCAAACTTAGACTGTGTAACTCACAGATCCGGAAGAATTTTTTTTAGGACTGTATATGAGATGTCCAAACTGAGGCAAATCAGCTGTGCAGAGGCAAAGGATAAATTCCTCTCTATTACAAACCTCAACAGGGACACAGAAAATAAACTTAAATATTAAATGTTGTTATTTAGACCAATGAAACCAGAATAACAGATACCATGTTATTATGTCACTAAACTAAAAAAGAAACAACTACTTATGTGAATTAGGGGGAAGGAAAGTAGATGATGGATTACAGTATTATTTCTCTGAGGTACAAGTATTCTGCTTTTATCAAGGCACTACTGGGAAGCTTATTTTAGCTTTATATAAATATGCCAAGGTAAAGGGTTTAAACCCTTCAAATGCTTTCCCCCACTGAGTTCAGAAAATGTCCATATGGGGTACTGTTCATATTTTTCCTGGACAAATATGTTTTGAAATAAAAGTTGATACTAATATGAGCTACCTTCTTCAATGATATGGTAAGCACACACTATTTATTTTCATTAACCTCAAAAGCTTCAAAATACCATTACTTTTCACAAATTACAAAGATGTTCAGCCGCCAAATCTATTTATCTATTTATACCACACTCATTAACATGTTAGCTGATTTACTTAGATTCTCCAAAGCAGTAACCCCCACTGAGAATGAATTCAGCAAGTGCTGTAAAATGAATGAAAAGCCGATGGTCCCCATAGCTACACTGGCAAAAGATGTTGCTGCAGCAGTTCCTCTCTTTGCAGTGTCATTCAACAAGCAAAGGATATGCTTCAACTGCTGTGCACAGCCTAATAGTTGAATGTTAGGGTTTTTACTCTATTCCAGTTTCCAGGATGATTGCAAATGGAGAATCAACAGAGAATTCAGCTTCCCCTCTGAATCTGTATATGCCCCTAAAATTTCACAGCAAATAGGTGGAAGTATTTCTTGTTACAACATTTCAAATTGTCCTTTAAAAAGTTCAAATGATTTGCAGGCATAACCTGATACAGCCTAGTGACAAGTGTGTCTTACAGCGTAGATGTCAGAGAGGATAGCTCTGGCCTGGTCCATGGAGCAGAACGTAGGTGCTCTTTCAATTGCAGATGAAATTTGCAAACAGACAGTGTCAAAGAAAGTCAAAACCAGAAAGTCAAACTCCATCTTAAAGGCTAAGATGATCTTCTGATTCAGAGGAAATCACAGAAAGGAAGATGAAAAGAACTCTCAATTTAACTGAGTCACTAATGAGATAGAAGACTGTTGACAGATTGTCAACATGAGATCATGCTGTAGTTTGAATAACAACATAAAGGAACTTCATATTATATTCCAGACAAATGCAATTATTTGATAGAGTTCTTAAGACATGGTCTTTTAAAATATATTTTTTCAATGTTATCAAGTATTAGATAAGAATTTGTAGAAAATATCTAATAGGATATAATACATAAATTAGTTGCATTTCAGGGGCATGTACAGTGATACATATGTAGTTGCACCTGTGGTATTCTGTCAGGTATAGTGCTTCCACAGAAACAGTCCCTTTGTCTTCTTACAGATAAGACAGGAGAGCAAAAGATTCAGGAAAAGAAAGAAGTTTTAGAAAACGTGCCTGGCAAATGGAGAAGCCAGGAGACCATCTTGGCCATAAATCTGTCCTCCAAAGTGTTAATACCTATGACAGACTTTTGTCTATAATTTAACTTAAAGGCTCCATGATAATCCAGTATTCATTGTCCTTTTTATTAGAGTCTTTTTTCTAATGGCTAACCTCCATCTTTCTTGCTGAGATATAAATCCATTGCCTCTAATTCTATTCAGTGATGACATGGAGAAAAGATTAATGCACCCTTTTCTCAACGTACTCTCCCATTAGCCTTTTCTTCTTTAGTGTAAACAAGCCTTATAACGTTCCTCATAGAATCATACTTTTAAAAAAAATATTTTTTAAAAATTTATTCTAATTCTCTGCGTTTTCTTGACAGATTACAAGAAAAGAGAGAGCACAAGAAAGAAAAGAAGTCCGGGGCTTATCTTAGACAACTTGCAAACCATATGTCCTTCTAGCATGGATGGACAGTCCTTTTTTGTAAAAATAGCATGACATTGTTCAATCATATTCTGCTGATCTTCCGTAACAATTCATTTGGTAGATGGAAAAGTGTGACCCAGAAATCAAATGATACCTCATCACATAAGAAACCCATTTCAAATATACAAATGAAACAATTGTGTTTTCTTTTTCTGTCTCTTAAACCCTAGACTCCTTCAAGAGATTCAAAACACTGTTTGAATGGCTAGTCTACATCAAATGTCTACAGAATAAATAGAATTAAACAACCACACTGAGACAAAGGGAGGGAGTTTGACTAATTGGAACACTCTTCATTCCCATAGGATTTGAAATAATCCTCAGTAGTGTTGTACCCCTTGGGGAAAAAGTGGACCCATGCATTATAAACGAGAAGAATAAATTAAAGTCAGTTAGTTATCAATCCAATTTTAAGTTAAATATCACAATGGAGTAAAAATATGATGAAGAAAATTAAAGTCAAGAGGGAAATTATAGCAGAATGTTGAACTAGGGAATGGGAGAATTAATAATGAGAAGAAAATTAACTGAGATATTTTTTCTGTGATATTCGCTTATGTTTTTCCCTATTGATTACATCTTACAGGTACTTTTAGGTCTACCTTGCAATGAATTAGGTGAAAGTAAGGCTTGGGACATGTTATTACTACTTGCAACATCTGGTCCTTAACACGTTCTTCTTTGATCAACAGTATGTCATGTGCTATAGTAAAGCAGATTGCACAGTTCATCCTTACTGAACCTTCACCCCCAGGACGTCATGTGAAAGGCAAACTCCATCTGCCTCAGAGAAACCAAAAATAATCTGAAATGTAGATGAAATTCACTGTCTTTATGTCAGGAATCGGTACTATGAGCAAGTGTAGGAATAAAGTCTTGCTGCTTTTTTAAAAGCAGATCAAGCTCTTTTTGAAGATGATGGTTTGAAAAATTTTGTCTCTTTTGTATGATTTTTGTCCTTTATTGTTTGAATTTTTGTCCATCCAAATCTTTCACAAGTTTTTGGTGAAGTGCGTGAGTTATTGCATGAAGCCAGAGCCAGGCATAACATTCAGCAGGTGCTGTAGAGTCTTGTTTCTATGATTAGAATGAACCTTAATTACACATAACTCAATGAACACTTTTCTCACAGCTTCCAGAACCTGAAGACCCATATCCTCCCTTTCTTTTTTCTGTCCAGAATATAATTAATTCAGAGGAAAATCCAGAGATAGGTGCAGTCCTGGGATGAACAGAAGCCCTGATGTCTCTCTATGTCCTGTGCCAAGCCATATGGCAGGGGTGTGTGTGCCCCTTCACAAGTCATATGGTGCCTCCCTAGTCCAGGCGCAAGCCAGGGAGAAAGCCTGGGGCTACCCCTCCTTTCCTTGATGTCCTGGAGCTGACACCACTCACATGCCCAGCGTGGCACAGCAGTTCCTCCTGTGTGCCTGGTGTGCCGGGTCAGAGTGCCAGAGAAGAGTAACACTGAGAAAGGGGAACAGATGGGAGCTAATGTTTTGCTTCCCTGCAAAATGTCCAGCTAAACTGAGCTGGCTTATTTTGTGTGCTGGTATGTCAAGTACACTGTGAAGCAGCCGGAAATACAATACCAAATTACAACAGCATTGCAAGTTTATTGCAAGCCCTAGCACTTACTGGTTTGAACGCGCTCAACCCACGTGTCCACTCTTGGTAATTTGACTTAGATTAGTTTTTAATTAAACAGGGAAAAAAAAAATCCATGGACATAAGAAATATCTGGAAATCTGCAGACATATGATGACTGGGTGTCTGGGCTCATCTGTGCAATGAAGTGCAACACAAAGCTCTGTTCTGTACTGAGATTGTGTTCTGTTATATACTGAACTTGGACTATGTGGAATCCAGTGAATTTTCTCCATTAGATGGATGATATGTAGTGCAAAGTTATTTGCTTTTCCCACACATTCTTGAGTTGGAACCTGTTGGATTTCCTACACTTTTCATCAGGCTCCCCAAATGACATGCTTAAATGAAATTAGTTGTTTCCATCATTTGTGTGAGGTTTAATTTATCCTCAGATGATGGCACAATTTCTCAACAAGTAGGTGGGAACTCTTGCTTGGGAAAAGGAGGCACTTTCAAGATTACTCGCTGTGTATATTCCTGATATCTAAACCTCCTCTTCCTTCTGCCCCCGTAAATGATGCCTCTATTCAAGTGAACAAAAGCCTCAGCAAAATGAGAGGTTTCTTTTGGATGTGAGTCCTTGTGCAGGGCTTAAGTTAAAACTGTTCTTTTATAGTAGGAGAAACTGATTATTTCCTAGTAAATATGTTTCAGTTAAGAATTATTTCCATAACAGAAAAGTAAGTGATTAAAAAACTTTGAGAGATTAGTTATGAATTTAAATGCTTTCCAAAACACTCTCATTAGAGAAAAAAAAGTGATAAAATTATAAGGTCCATTTCAGAATGTTTTAATGCAAGACTAATGCAACAGTTTTCACTTGAGATTTACTAATCAATAACTACATTAGCAACAACTGCTATGTTTCATGTAAAGCTTATAAATATTTACCCAACTGAAGCAGAGGTATAATTTAATCTCATATTTTATATGGTTTACTTTTAATATGGTAAGAGAGATAATATGGTGCTTGCATACTTAAAAACAAAATAAAGTGGATAGAATGGATGAAAAAAACAACTTCAGATTTTTATAAATAGCTTTAGAACTGTAAGTTAGATGAAAAGGCAACTTTAGCACAGGTCTAGGTTCCTTGATGTTACATTCATTTCCACAGAATCATGTGAGAAATAAAAAGAAAATACTTCACCCTGAACTCAAATACTTACTGTGTAAGCTACAGTGGCAACAAAGTTAAAAAAGAACTATTGTTCATTTCAAACATGTTTAACATTTTCTTACTTGCTTCTTGTTTGCAAAGTGGTGATATCAGATGTATCTTAAAATAGCAATTTTTTATGAAAAAAAATTTGAATTAAAAAATAATTTATGCCAGACTAATATTATAAACCCATGCACTAGGCTGAAATGGAGTTGTTAATAATTTCAATCAAATTCTCATTACTTTATTTGTCAATGGACCAGTAATGAGAACACAGTTTTTTTCTTGTACACAGGTCTAGTAAATTAAGTTAAACAACAGATGTTGAACAGATGTTCTCATTATTTTAGTGACTTGATTTCTGATTAGTTCCCAAGTTGTTTTACATGGCTAAGTGTTGCATCACTCTTTTTGTGACATATGAAGTATCTGAAAGCATCAACACTCAAAATCTCATTAGCAGAAACAGTTTTATAACACTTTATATGGTAAATGGACACAACCCTTAAAAAAAAGGCATAGTCTATGAAATGGTAGCTTCACTTAAATGAAGTGCAATGCTTTCACTTAAATGTAGCTTTCGAAGATGAAAGTTTCCTCACATCATTTTATGAGTTACAATCTAATAAACAGTGAACAATTTTCTTCAGATTTTCCTTTTCATCAAAGTCAGAGAAAAATTCTGAAGTCATAATCATGGTGAAAATATTACTCTGTGAATCATATTACAAATTAAACAATCACTAAGCCTGCACAGGCTTCAGTGGCCAGTACTCAGAACAACTATTTGTCGTTACTCTGTGATGAACATTATTGAACTGTCTGCAGTTTTGGGCACCACAATACAAAAAAGATAATAAACTGTTGGAGAGTATCCAAAGGGGGGCAACAAAGGTGGTGAAGGGCCTTGAGGGGAAGCTGTATGAGGAGTGGCTGAGGTCTCTTGGTCTTTTCAGCCTGGAGGAGGCTCAGAAGAGGCCTCATAGCACTTACAGCTTCCTCATGAGGAGAAATGGGGCAGATGCTGATATCTTCTCTGTGGTGACAGTGACAGGACCTGAGGGAATGGCTTGAAGCTGCATCAGGGGAGGTTTAAGTTGGATGTTATAAATTGTTTTTTCACTGACAGAGTGGTTGTGCTCTGGGACAGGCTCTTCAGGGAAGTGATAACAACACTAAGCCTGACAGAGTTCAAGGAGCATTAGGACAATGCTCTCAGGCACATGGTGAGACTCTTAGGGAGTCCTGTGCAGGGCTAGGAGTTGGGCTTGAGGACCCTTGTTGGTGCTTTCTAACTCAGCATATTCTGTGATTCTGTGAAAAGAATTTAATGAAGGATCTACTGTCTTACTAGCGCCTCATCCCCATCTCCCCAAATATAAATCTGCACCGTTCATTTAAGGTTGCTTTTATTGTAGCCCTCTTCCCTGCCAAGTACCAGCAATATCCTGTTTGGTTCCCTTTGCCCGGTCCTTGCCAGGATGCCAGTACCTGCAGCTGGGGATATATTAGTTTCCTGGAAAGTGTCTTGGCTCAGCCCCTGCTGCTGTTATACCAGCACTGGGCAGAGTATTTATATCTGGTTAAGCACCTTGGAGAAGTGGTGGTATCTAATAACATATTCTCCAGCAGCAGTTGCCTCTAATCACACCATCATGTTTATTGTAGCCCAGGAAACACAATTTTGTCATGAGTTGTAACAGGTCACAGGCTTTGTACTGCTCCAGTGGTGCTCCCAAGGCTTTTCCAGGTTTGCCAAATCCAAACCTGTGTTCAGCCTGGTTTGGGAGTTGATAAGAGGGGCAGTGGCTCTGGCCTCTTCAGTTTCAGCTTCACCCTGATATTCCTGATATGGCACCATGCTCACAAAGACTGAAAGTCAGTGGATGAAACAGCAGTCCTTGAGGGCACCTAGGGCTGGGGCAGGCAATTTTACCACTTTCTGACCTCAGTGGGAAGCTGGGACTGCGAGTAAAAAAAAAACCCCAAGGTGATCCCAAGACTGGGGATGAAGAAAACCCCATCATGGACATTGTCAACCTGGAGCAAAAATTCTAGGATGCTGACAAACTTGCAGCAAGTCCTTCTTCCTAGTCCATTTGGGAAAGACTGAACCATCAACCTTTTGACCTAAAAGAACCCTGGAAGGGTGAGCATCACAGCTGAGAAGAGAAGGGACTGGTGAATGTAAAAAAAAAAAAAGAAATTGCTATAATTAAAAAAATTATTAATTTAAATTATTAACTAAATATTAATAATTTAATATTTAATCATCAATATTTTAAATAAATAATTTTATTTAAAATCTATTAGTAATGAGGGTTTTCTTTTTAGTAATATGGACATAGCTATGTTGACATTGTAACTGAACTAGTAATTGTTTATAATCTCTTAATTAGGTTGTTAATATTTAATTCATATCAATAATAAATGCTTGTCTTTGCACAGTAGGATTTGTTGCTACTTACTCATAACAAGATTTTGGGTATGGAAGTACTCACCTTGTCTAAGAGGTGTGGATACATGTGTGTTCATGTCGTGACCATAGACACTAGTGCACATCTGTTTTTTCCATCAGGATTGATTTTTGTGTCTTGCATGTCATAATTATAGCAACTTGGGAGATTTACTTACTTATGTGGGCATTCCAATACTTACATTAAATACCTGTCAAAGCCTTGGGGTTTTGATACACATCCAAAGACTTTTGTCATATGAAAATTTCTATTAAGACAACTCTCTCCTAGGTATTTTTTTTTTAACTAAACCCTTTAATTTCTTTTTAGAATCTGCTGCAACCATTTAGCAACAATTGTATCTTCTTCAATTCTTAAGCATACTATGTATTGACTTATGCATTTAGTGTTCTTTATTTTACTTGCCAAAATATCACAATTTTTGAAAACACTGTACGTTGTTCAGGAATTAATATGGCAGTGTACAATTATCCTTTGCTAACAGAAAGTAAAAATGCCTGAAACCAATATTCAGCACTTCAAGGTTGAAATTTAGTTGTGATAATGCAGCTGAAAATAATGAGTTGCCATTAATAATAGCAAGGATAAAATACCGTAAAGGTTAATCTGTACTTACCACACACAATTCCAAAACAAGCCACAGTTTTCAGTCAGCTGTTATTAAGTGCCCAGAGCCAAGCAAAACCAGAACATAAATGCTATTGTTTCAGTTTCTGAAAAGAGTTTCCTCAGTTACCTTTACCTCTCTCAGCCTCAGACCATCTGTGCCTATAATTTTTGATTTCTCCCTCTGGTCTATTACTGCTTTACGAGCCTTAAAAGCAAATGGAAGGTTTGCAACCACTATTTCTGACTGGGGGTTAAGTGGTCCCCTTGGTTTCTTTTTTTACTTTCCTTTCTGAATTATTATGATATTTCCTGTTCAAAATGCACATTCTTATGTTTTATGAACCAGTGAATACAGAAAAAAAAATCATGTTTCTATTACAAATACAATGCAAAACTATCGCAGAAATTAAACTTAAATTAGTCCCAAACACAAATGAACACTTATGCATGAACTATTGTTTCCCTCTAATTCTGATTAAAGAAAATATATCTTCCATAATCACAGAAGTGCTCTGGACCTGTTTCATGGTTCGAGCTGTTTTGAACAAACAGCTAAAAGAAAGGACTACCACATAGAAGGATCAAGTGAGTGAAGAGTCTTTTTTTTGCTGCAACACTGTTAAGCCAGTTTCTCAATTATATGAAATTCAGGAAGGCACAGTGAGTGTAACCATGGTTGCAGTGTTAAAATCCAGCTCTTTCATGGAGTTCCAGAGAGACAGATACTTTTTCTGATACCAAACTTATGCGTCACGCACAAAAAATTGAAGTATGGCTTAAGAAACAAAGTTCATTAAATTCAACAGAGAAAAAGGTAACAACTGAATTCAATGGATGTTAACATTCAGCAGATGATCAAAATGCTTCAGGACACAATCCACAGAGAATGCAGGCCACATACATGGTATTTGTCAGAAGCCATCTCCTCACTAACAGATGAAGTGAGATAAAAAGTTTGGCAAATATCAGTGCATGGCAATTTGCACATTGTAACACGTGGTGTTCTTTTGTCTCAGCTGGAGGAAATGTGCATTACCAGCATGTCCAGAAGAAAATTCTAGCAGAATTTCTAGAAGACACACATGCTTGCTTTTTTTTTTCCTCTGACAAAGGATACTCCAGAATAAGGTGAAACCTAATAATGTCCTTAGGTGAATTTACCAATAAATTCTCTGCCATTTTTTGTGCAGTCACTCTGATTTAATTTCACCTAATTTGTCAAGGGTATTAGCAGAGAAAATACAAGAAGTAATGACTTGTGGAAGTAGTGCTTTAGGAAACCCTTATGACAACCAGAGGTTTGTGCTAATGGCCATATAGAACTGCCAGTAAAATGACCTCTTTTAAGAAAGCAGGTGTCAGTGACTAATTTACTGTGTCTTATCATTTCAGGGAAGGGAATTCCCGTGGGAATACTGCTCCCCTGCCCTACCTAAGTCTTGTAAAATGGTCACTATTTTCAGTCACTTTCCTTCTTGGACTATTAATAATTTTGTGCTTATACTTTGATCAAGGGCATGAAAAAGCTAAAGGTGTTTGACTAAATCAGACAGAAACAGTTGAATTGAGGCCAATGAAACCAGAGCTATTTCCTTTCCTACTCACAGTCACATCTATTTACATTAGCCAAGTATCAGATGATGTCTGTGTAAGAAACAGAAAGAGCAAAAGGCTTATCTTCTCTTGTACATTTTCAGTGTATGTATTTTCAAAAACAAGACTCAAGCCTAACTCCAGGCCAGATAGACACCTTGAACAAAATCCAGCCCATTCCAGGATGCTGAGGGTAGGTTATGGCTCCCCTTTGAGAAAGGAATGTCCCAAAGAAGTGTGGAGACAAATGCACAGGTTTATGCATGTTCATGTAGCCCAAATCTCTGGTGCCATATCATCTTTTTCTCGGCGCCTGAAACTTGGCTTGATGACTCCACAGAGGCTTCAGCATCCTGCTGTGTTGTTTTTAGCTATCCTACAAACTGTGGCAGAGCAAGCAGAAGACTCATGCTGTTTTAGAGACTGCATAAACTAATTTTAGAAACAGCTTGGAAGGGGAGAATGAGGTTTACAGCAACAACATTGTGTTGTTACACAGCTCCAGCACCAATATATTATAAATGCATCTCAACATTTTTAAATGGAGTAAAAGCTTATTTGGTACTGACCAGCAGCACAGTAGAAAATAATATTGCAAAAATAATTTTGGTAGTTTAGAAAAACTTGGTAATTTAGAATCAGAGGAGGCTGCTTTTAAGGAGGAAATTAATACAAATCACAAAAAGCATATGCCATGTTGGCAGTAAGCAAACATTGGCATGTTGGCAAACATGCTGGCATTACTTTAGTGCTCCTCACTTTCCTCTTGCTATGAGCTTTGTTTCTAAGTAGTCAATCAGGGAGAAATCTGTTGCCCTCTAGATATATCTAGGTCTTTCCCTTCCTTTAAATGCCTCTTATGAGACAAATGAGTGTTCACAGACCCCTTTCAGCTTGAATGAAAACACTTCGCAGGTACTTAAATAAGTCAGAGGCTACAAGGGCCCCCATCCCCTCCCCACTCCCTCCCCCCCCAGTATTAACACCTCCAAAGTGTCTACAGCTGATGGACAGACTGCTGAAAAATAATCCCATATTCATTTAGGTATCTTGTGTAGTTAATATTTTTTTTCCAAAATAATGATTTATTAAAACATCCAGAATGCATTTTAGAATAGATGAAGCAAACACAACTCCCCTTTTTGTTGTTGTTGTTGTCTGCTTCAATATTTATATTTATATTTATTTGAAATATGTTATTTTGGTTCAAGTTGGGACTTGACTGACAAGTAGTTTAATTCTACAGAGACATATCATAAAAATAACATTTCCACAATTGCCATATATGTAAATCTCAAATACATAAAATCTATTCCTCTCATAATGGCTTGTCACATGAATGTGTCACATATGAGCTGTGTGTCAGATGTCCTAAACTCCTAGGCTGCTCAGAAAATTGTAAAGTAATGGTTACTCAGTTCTAAAAAGAACAAAAAGGATAAATTTTTAGAGCCTATGTTGCACAAACAGCACAGTTCTGCATCACTACCTCATGCTATGGACAGAGGTTACTTCCACGGTCCATGGTTATAATGACATAAAATTATCTCTACAAACTGAATATTTTCATGCCACTGCTGACACTGTAAGCAGAAATGTTTTGAAGATAATAAAAAACTGAATCTCCATTCATGTTATCCCTTGGTCCTGACTGCTTTACAGCCACATGTATTGTGGTTGTGTGTATATATATATATATACACACACATATATATATACACATATATATATATATGTATACAATAATATTGTACAATACAATATATTGTACAACATAATTAACTGCTCTTACATTGCTTTCAGTATTTTATGTCATGTTGCTTTATTTATTTTTTGAAAATGTTTTTACAATTTAATAATTATAAAATCAGATTATGGGTTCTTACACATCTGGAAAAGAGGCAGGTTAAACACAAATTTTTAATTAACAGTAATTAGTTGAGTCTTTTATGGTGCTTTGTTGAAAGCATAAACATGGTGATTATTTTATTCATACCTTTTTATTACCAGTGGACTAATATTGAGGGTTTTTTCTGCAGAGTGTTGAGAATTCTGACTCCAGATATTTTTTTTTTCCAATAGATTAAGTATATAAAAAAAGATCTAATTGGCCAAAGAGCTTTTTTAAAACTGCACAAACTAGCTCGTTATATAAGCACAGGTCAGGATTGAGGACTAGAGACAGGATATATGTCTGCTTTTGAACAGAAGCACACAAGCATCTGAATTTATCTGTGTTGGTTGCAGGACACCAACAGAAAAAACTGTTGTTTTCAGTGCCCTTGGATGCTGCAGCTTTCCTGTTAAGCCATGTCTTCTGACAAACACGGGGCTTTCAGAATATAAGCTAAAACTATTGACAGGCCAGCAGGGATCTTCTGAATCACAGCTCTTGGGATTTAATTGGAAACTCATTTTTGATCTTTGTAATTTTTTTTTTAATTGAATGGTATACGTGCCCAAAGAAGTAATTATAACAGTGAAGGCTCTTTTATTAGCTGGTGTATCAACTATTTACATTATTTAAATAGAATATGGAAAATTGATACTCCTTATTTGCCTGAGGACAGTCAAACCCACAAATCCTTGGGAAGGGCACAACTTCTATTCTGGCAGCTGTTTTCGATGCCAATAAGACCAGCTTCTCCTGATGGAGCTATGTTTTGGCACACTAATAATTCACAGTCCTCTGAAAGAAAAAGGGGAGCAATTGAGATAAGTATATCAATAAACCTAAACCCATATAGCTAGCTTTTAGGAATTCACCAGGGAGGGAAGACAGCTGATTTGGAGAAAAAAGAGGATTTTACCAATTCATTCCTCTCTATGGCACAAAACACAAGCTTATGGTGAAGAGCTGAAGAGCCACCTGTGCCTGTTTTCTGTTTTGCATATGATGCTCAGTCAATAAGCTGTGGTAAATATTTTCAGAGCAGGCTCATCACGTCAAGCAGATTCCTTAGCAGAATAGGAGTTCATTGCTGCTTCATCTGTGAATCCTGAAATATGGAGTGTGAGACTTGCTCTGAGCTCCCCAGCACAGCTACTGCTGAAGCGTGGCAGAGTCAAGGGAGTGTCGGGGTGCCTGGGCTCCCTGCATGAGTGTCTGCAGCAGCTCCGTGTCATCGCTGCAACGAGTCTGCTCCGGCTGCGACCCTGATGTAGAGTGAGGTCCTGGTCGTGATCTCAGGTTCATCCTAGTCTGCTCTGCATATGTTTAGCAAGTCTAGCTCTTTGGAGCTCCTCTGTGGTGCATTTGCAGTAGCTGTGACGTGGCTAGCAGAGATCTACTGCATCCTGGCTGCCAGCCACCTCCTGGACTGGGAGCCCGTGATTTATGGTTGCAGTGACTTGAAACACTCCTGGGCACAACTCTAGATGGCTCTAGGTAGCCTGATAACTTTAATGGTGAGTATCTATCAGCTGTAAGTGTCTCGAGAGCAGGCAGTAACTGAGCAGGGTGTTTTGAGCAAGGTTGCAAATTTTGCTTGGAGCCTCTGAATTTATTTCTTGAATCTGTCTTCTTCTCAGCTAAGTTGGTATTTTATATTTTAGGATGCTCTAAGGGAATCTTAGATTTTCTTTTGGGTAACAGATGAATCTCCTGCTATTATTCTGGCAAAGCTATTGAAATGACAATATGAACTGTGGGTGGTTAAATCATGAGTCAAGAGGTATATTTGAAACTGTACCTGATATAATCATTGGACATTATATCCAGAATACTCCTGTTTTTAAAAATATTTTCCACACTGCCTCATTTACTACACTAAAAAATTTAATGGAACTGAATTGGAGAATGAAATTCAGAAAGCAGTTGAAAATTAAATACTTTCTATCAAGACAGTGATCACTTCAGGCTTTAAAGATAATAGGTTTAATGTTCTAATCAAAGGAAAATGGCATAAAGGTTCATATGCAATGCTATATAAGCAAAGCTTTTGATTGTTCTACACAAAATAATCTCTACCCTAGTTAAAATGATTATGGGCTGTATTTTTCAAATAGCAGCCTAATTTTCTGAGTTTCTTACCTCTTTAAGGAATCTTCCATTGAAATAGGTAGGATTCTTGATCCTTAGTAAAAATCTGGATGTTTTTATACTTTTTGTCTGCTGTCATGCCAGCTGAAGTCTCATAATTAGATGCTACCATGTTGCTTAAATTTATGTATATAAGTTTCACAAATACTTAATGTATCTTGCTAAATATATATAAAAACACTTCATGTTAATGAATGCTAATGCAGTCTGTAAGTAAAGCAGAAATGAATTATTGTATTCTTTGTTGTCCTGAAGTGAGATGCAGAGAGATTAAACAATCTTCTAAGACTTAGAGGTAGTTGTTAGGTCAGCCTAAAGCCTTTGCTAAGCGAAATCCTTCCTCTGATATTTCCCTGAGCCATTAAAGTAGGAGCAAGAATGAACCACATATGTATCTAATTTCTAGCCTTTCTGGAATGAAAACTTCGCCAATATTTTATGAACAAGATAAACTATCTCTTAAAATGTGAATTGCATTCAGGGCACTAAATTGTGCCATCTTCTCCAGGCACAACAGGCTCCAGCATCTGATTCTTACTTCCTGAGAAGTTTGACTTAACACTGATATTTTCATTGAGATGTGGCCCACAGTGTCTAAGAATCAGCAACTGAACCTACATCACTTTTGTAGGAAAATAAGTTAGAAAAGGATGGTCCAATAAAGTACTCATTGCTAAAAATGAGTTTGTTATTATGTTTTGTGCCTATGACAGTTATCTGCATGAATATTTCATTAACACGTTTTTATAGCTGTCACAGAGATTATAGGTAGCTGTTGATTAGACCTCCTGCAACACAGTGATTAAGTTTCTAAAGCTGTCAGATATCTCATGCCTGTGGTGGGCAATCACTATTTCTGATTTTTATCAGCTTTCAAGAGTAATCAAGTGACAGTTACCAAGTTGTGTAGCTGCCTTGCTGGCTCAGAGTTGCCTTCTATGTATTTTAATTATGTTAGGATCCCACTCGCTTCTTGGGATGCCAAAACCATTGCTGAGTTTTCAGTGCCTGTTTTACTAGGTATCTCAGTTCAGTTTAAGTAGTCAGACACAAAACCCTTTCACTTACATGCACTTCAACAGGTAGTAAAGACCTTAATGATCATAGATTTTAAGCTGTAGTCAGTAATGAGTGTAGAGTGCAAGAGAGGGCATAAAACTTTCTAGTAGTTAAGATTATTTTTACTTTGGGAATGTTTTAATTTCAGGAGCTAAAAAGAAAAAGCTTTTAAATCAACTTTTTAAATGTCAATTTAACTTTAATATAGTGCTATATTTTTAAGTGGGAATAGAGGGGGTGGGCAGAAATGACATCTGAAGATGAAAATAAAAAGTAAATACCAATTATTTCAGTTTTATACCCATCATAAAAATATAACATAGCAGATGCTTCCATGACATCTTCTAAAAGTTGGGTGTTTATTGTGTGCATATGTTCAAAATCAAGGAATGTAATTAATTTTCCTCTGTTCATCTCAAATTAAGGGAAAAGCTGAGTATCAGCAACTCTACAGACAATGATAACAGCAAGACCTAAAAAATGCAAGGAAATGCAGAATAAGATGAAACAAGAAAACCAAAAGACCAAAAGGGATGAGTATGAAAGAGATACGGCAAGTTCAAACCAAATGGAGATAAGAATAAAAAGCTATGAAAAATAAGTGGATGAAAATGTTGGATATTTTCTGAGGAACAAGCTTTTAAAATACATGATTTAAATCTTTAAATGTGGCTCACTGGGCTGTGATGTGATGGGAACAGAGCTTCTAAATAGTGACTGCCTATGACAGACAACTGACACTCACTCCTTTTTTCCTTATGCTGTCAGGAGGGAGTCACTCAGGAGTTGCTTTCGTGTGCTATTAGAAGAGTTTGATCGTGAAATGATGGGATTTTCATAAGAGAGAAAAAACAGCTTGATGAAGTTTTGTCTGTGTGCAGAGGAGGAAAATGTTTGAGAACTGTTACACAATTTGAAATGTCCATCATCTCTGTGTTCAGGAGGCTCATTCCCTCCCAGTAAAAGAGACCCTGCAAGTGCTTCTGCATCCCTGAAGCTTTTCACCAAAAGCTGACATGAGGCACAGAGCCACAGAAACTGGTCTTATACCATCTTCTAACTGTGTCAAAGGCATGTGGATCTCTACCATGTTAAAAATCTTGTCATAAAGCTAGGAAGGGTGCCTCAGTGGTGACTCACAGACTGTGCTTAGCGCTGTACTGGTGAGGTGGTTATGCTACTGATGATGTCTGGGTCCAGTTTAACATATCCATGCTAGTGCTGTGTGCTCTGTCCCTGCTTTTCCATATACCGGGAAAAAACTGGTGCTGTAATGGGTTGCATGGCCACAGTTACCCTCATAGAGTTACCTCTGTGATCTAGCACTTCTCAGCAGATATAAGTCTTCTACAAGGACATTAGGAGCATGCACATGTACCTGGACATTGCTCCAGTAGCTGGTTCCTTTAGGCTCTCAGAAGCATAAGCTCAAATCTCTTTAGCATAACTTAGCTTTTTGTCTTAATGTAGAATTTCACTACTCTTAGGTACTTGCAGGAAAGAATGTCTCAGTTAGCCATAAAAAGAGAATGGAACATATGGAACCAGTTTTTTTTAAGTGATTTTGATGGACACTTCACAACAGTCTCTATTACTATTTACTCCCCAACAGGAGGAAGGCAAAGATGTGTGGGTGGATGGCAGTCAAGACTGTGGGCTTATCAGCTTGGCAGACTGCAGTATGGTGCAGTGCTACTGCGGATCACCTCAGACAGGCTCATTCACATACCCAGGTTTTAGCCACAGCAGTGTGGAACAGAGCATCAACCCCTTTTCCTCACAGGGAAATGCAATGGAATGTTGTTGACTAAACTGGTGCAGGTGGTGCATTGTGTCTGGACTGTGCTTGCCTCCAAACTGGTGTGGGAATCTTACACCGCACTGCCAAGTAAACACACATTATAAAAAGCAGAATATCAGTAATAAAGAATCATTCAGTAAAGAGTAGCAGGAACATGCAGGCAAAAAAGATAAATTTCACTTGAGCCAAGATTCTACCTCTCTGATCTGTTTGATTCCCAGGTAATAAGCCTTAACAAAAATGAGTGACGTGACAGGCATACTGTTTGGTAGCCTAGCAAGGACAAATGCCTAAATGCATCTTGAACACAGAATTACTCACAATCCATTTTGCACATTAGGTTGACCCTTCTGGAATAAGATTGATGGAGCTTGGAGGATGCAGACAGCCATGCTGAAAAACTTGGGATTTACTCCAGGAAGAACTAAAAGGGCTTTAGTCTGCTCTGAGGTGTCAGTTTTGGACCTTATGTAGCGAAAAATGAAGAGGAGGTCAACAGAAAGAAAAGAGAGACTAATTCATGATACTCAGCAGAGACCTTGAACAAAAACTATGATACTGAAGTTCCTCTACTACATTCACCCTTATTGAAATTTCTGTATTGAAAAGATAAATAAATACAAGACTTCTGGGTCTGAGTGTATTAGAAGCAATTTATTTCATTCCCTTGCTAAATGCTCTAAAATAAGATTAAAGACTCTTTTTAAGATGGCTTTTTACTGAGCTGATGTATAATTCCTTTCTGGGTGTGAAGTGCCTTGATAAGCTGCTGTGACAAGGGACTTTATAAATTAGATTACATTATATAGAAACACAATACAACTTGTAAAGGAGAGGTAGTTTTGTCTCTTTATTTTGCTTATACATTACACTTCTTTTAAGTTCAAATGCTCTATTCAAGCCGTCTCCAATATCAGAATTAAGTATTATGACACATTATTTTAAGAAAATAAAACCGTGCTTTTTTATTCTGTTGGTTTAATACAATTGTCTCAAAGATTTGTAATGAAGATTGACATGAAAAAGCAGTTAATTTTGAGACCTGCCATATGACTATGACATTTTATTTTGCAGAACATATTTTGTTTTTTATCTGCTACCACATCTCTTCTTCTAGTATGGGATTGGCAGAAGCAGCATGACCAGTGACACTGAGTTCCATATTTACAATTTTTATGCCTTTTTTGTATATTCACAAGGTAACAGCATCTGATCTGATGAGATTTTTTTCACTTGTTCCACTTTTTGGGAGGAACTATTTTAGTTTTTCAAGTCTAATATCTCTACAGTCCTAGGTGACATGGATTTTCATTTTTCAGTGGAAACTAATCCCCAAAAGAGAAACTTTAAAATTAGCTCTGTCAATAACCTTTTGATAAAAAAAGATCATGCCTCAAAATTTTCCCTTTTCCCTACATAATTAATAAAGATTCCAAATTGCTTTTCCATTAATTCCATTAATTCTGGGGTCAGCATTTATCAGACATTGCATCTGCAATGTCCAAATTTGCTGTCCCATTCTCCTTTGAAAATGCTTTTTAGTGGTACCTTTGAGTAATACTGAGAAAGTGATTGAATATATGGGTGATGACCCTGTTAAAATAACTTTTCCCCTTTTCTGCTGGTAATGGAGATGAGTGGGGAAAAAAGGAGTACTTTCAGTTTACAGATCAAAGCCCAAGGTCTTAAAATCTCCATGTTGTGGGAGTACTATGAATTCCCATTTATTTACTTCTCCACCACAGTAAAAAACTGGTATTAAGTATTTAAGCAATTGCTCCTAAAATGGCAAGTCTAAATAGAGGACTAATTGCTTTTTGACTTATTTTAAGGCAATAGACAGGTAGAAGATCTATCGAAGTTCATAAAAAAAAACTTCCAAGGATTCAGCATTTGATGCATATTGAAACAGGAGCTGTAGACATTGACCTTTCTGAGGGGAAATTTCTCTTTTCAAGACCTTCCTTCATATCATTTGTCCTGTGTGAGCCATACAATAGAATTCTTAACCAGTGTGATGTGTGACCTACATCATCATCATCTGGGCATTTCTGAACTTGAATCTCTTCAGTCAAAACATACACAATTTGAAGCAATAGAGAGTGTTCACTTCTCAATCCATATTTGGAACTGCAGCTCCTCAGTCAGCATTGCAGAGAGATGCCACAGGACCATGACTGATCAGTCTTCTATGCCTACAGCTGTAGACATGCATGAGAATCATAGGTTTAGGTTTTTCTTCTGCATATGGGTGCAGAAGGGGTAATAGTATGCTGAAATTTTAGAAGATGTTAAACAGTGGTGTTACAGCAACTACAGGACCACTGAATCTTACAGCTGAGATTGTAAGATGCTGTGATGGGTGTCTGTGATGAATCTACCATTTGTATTTGCTGAGACAAGGTAATAATTTGAAGCAGCTCTTGCTTATTCTTAGTCTTTTTTAAGAATTATTTCTGATAGCAAAAATCTTTACAGCTGGTCCATTTAGCTTTGGGTGGCAGAAATAGAGTATAGGAAAAGAAAAAGGCATATATGCTCTTTAGGAATAATGAAGAATTTTTCACTTGCTCAGAATTCTGAAGATTGAGTCAATGTTTGATTTTGGCAAATCATAAGTGGGAAATGTTTTTCTTGTTTACCTAAAATGGAGCTTTATTTAATGTTTGGGTCTTGAAACTTTGGACAAGCAGTTTAAAGCAATACTCTTTCAGATCCTACCAGCTTTCAGATCTCAGCTTTGATAGTGTGAGCTGTGTATCTCTCATGTTCAGTGATCTGCCCAGAAAAGGTGAGCAGTTTAATGGAGTTAAGATCAGCCATGTAGATCTGGAAGAATAATGTTATCTTTAACAAATGCTCTAGCCTGTTTCCAGTTTTCAATTTCCTGAGGAAAGAGCATACATTTTGAAGGCCTGACTTTTTCCAAGAGGATGCATTTTACTAAAGCCTTAGTTTGTAGATGTTGAGCTCTTGTTTGTGTAATTTAAAATGCAATAATGATAGAAACAGAAGCAAAGACAATTAGCATACAATGATTATGCATAGTCAATAATGAACTTTAAGCGGTTTGTGAATAAATGCGAGATAAATGTCACACACGCAGCACTTTGTAATAGAATGAAACAATAAAGTGGGAAAAAACCCCACTAAATAGGAGTAAATAGGAGCAATGAAGGACATAAGGTTATAATTTAAATAATTGATTAGGGGATTCAGGGTATTCTATTTAACATACAGAGACTCAGGTTTAATTGAGTCTCTCTGTCATGGGGAGGCTGTGAATTTAAAATTATCTCAGTGTCTCTTGCATTAGTAGCCTTTAATGAAACCTTAAGCAAAACAGCTTTTAAATAGGTAGTTGGGAAAATGTAAAATAATTTTCAGGAGATCTTCCAAAATCATATACTTAAGATCAATTGTGGTAAAGGCAGCCATGGTAAATTACTTAGAATACTGCTCAAACTGAGTTCCATTTACACAGACCAGACAGACTTCTGGAAGTTTTCACATGTTGCAAACCTGTGAGGTTGTAGAACAGTGAAAAAACTGAAGGGACATACCGGAAAGTTGCTGTCTATAAAGTGACCTCTGCTTTCCAATTGCAAGTATCACACAATTCTGCCTTAGGAGAGTTGTAGGAATATTGTAGGACATGAGAGTGGGAGTCTGCAAATAGTTTTTTTTTTTAAAGACTAAAAGAAGGCATTTAGTCCCTGTCTGCACGTATATAGGAATAAGTGACTAGTGCACTTTTTTGTACTAAAGGGCCAAAGAGCTAAAGAATTATTATACCATGATGCTGTATTTTTTCTGG
>VWZN01009589.1:70715-81855 GCA_013396955.1 Regulus satrapa
TTTACTTTAAATTATACATTGTCCTGTGCAAGAAATAAAAAACCCACATTATATAATATTATTGATTATTTTAATTTTCTCTTTCATATATTTAAAATCATTCAAGAATAGATTTTAGTTAGCTTTTGAAATGGTATGTTAGAAAAAGGTCATGAACAATACACTGCTAGTAATTTACAGAAAGAATTTTTATCTGAGAGTCAAAGTGTCCTAAGTAATTTTTTATTTAACAGGACATAAGGAACATGATCCATGACTGGTATAATAAACTTTATTTACTACTCTGTGTGATCCTACTTGTACAAACAAAACTTAATAAGTCTCCAGTGAAACAGTTTCAGTACTGTCTTTATTTTAAGTTTAATATAGTAGTTTAATGGAAAGCGGTTTGTGAACAGTAAGTGTTGAATCATTGTTAAGATTTATATTGAAAATGTATCAAAGTGCAAAGACAATGAAATTTTAAAGTTGAAATCAAAGAAAGTTTAATTTTTTGATGGTGAATAATAATAAGGCATAGAGCAAAAATACTAAAAATACTAAATCCTGTATGTTTTAATTCATTATATTATAATCAATAAATACATATGGTCACTAGCCAAATTAACTAAAGCTTCTAGGAGTCATCAATGAAAGATATGAAAGGCAGAAAAACAAGGCTCTATTGGTTCTGGAGAAAATGATGGAATAAATTCTCTTTTGTCTGTTTAAAAATTGTAGGGGTTTTATAATTTTAAAGTTGGATCAAACTTTTAAGATGCATATCTCATTTAATATTTACCTCTGCTTTGAGCTGGGAACTGGAACAGAGAACCTCCAGAGGAACCTTGTAATCTTATTTAATGCATTAGGTTTGTGACACATAGCCTACAGGTTGTTCCATTCTTCACCAGTTGGGTTGTTGAATTTCTAGGGTGAAAAACTGTAAAATTGTGGGAACTCTTCCTGTACGTAATACAAGACAAGAGGGAATTATTGATGAGTTTGTTTCTGTTGATAGGCAATGATTTCTTGTCACTTTTCTGTAAAACCATACCAAACCCATGAAAAAGGTTATTTTTCAGGGGGAGGGAGTGGGACGGAATGGCAGAATTTTGATAGGAAAATGTAATACAAGGCAAATAAATTTTGGCAACAAATAATGGCTTTTTAAATTTTTTAAACTTTTTTAATTAGAGGAGAAAAAGCTTTTCTGAACTATCATCCCATACATATAATTTTTGAGGAAAGCT
Organism: Regulus satrapa; assembly: GCA_013396955.1. NCBI lineage: Eukaryota > Metazoa > Chordata > Aves > Passeriformes > Regulidae > Regulus > Regulus satrapa. The sequence continues at coordinate 71,948 of VWZN01009589.1, forward strand.
GTAATTTGTGTGTGCCCTATTTTTGAGTCTCCCAAGTGTTTTTTTTTGGCATATAATTTCTTCTAGGATGAAATTTGATGGGATGTCTATATCCAGTGATGCCTTTCCGAGATACATTAGCAGGTAATTTCTACTGCCTAAAACACCTCAAAAAAGCTGTTTTAGGCAATAGAAAATGGCAAAAGTAGGTAATGTGTTGCAAAGAGATTTATTTCAATTGTATCTAGTTCTACACATTCAAGGCAAAATAATTGCATAAAAAGATGATTAATTTTGACAAAATTAAGTAGTTTGAAACCTACTGGAGATCTGTGGTTCAGAGGAAGTTAAAAATCAGGCAGGAATTTTTGGTTTAAAGTCCTTCAAGTAAAACAGTCCCAGCAGGTTTATTAAAGTTAAACTTAAGGGGGAGAAATATTTGAAGGCTGCAATTCTAAATGAAATTCTACAGTAGTATTAACTTTTCAAGTTGCAGGAAGTTTATCAATATACACATAGCTTCTATCTGCAACAGGAATAAATTGATGAAAAGAAATATGCTTCTGAGTATGAGAGAAGCCTATTTTCTTCTATGAATTGTTCATACACATATTTCTAACTAAAGAAAGCATGGGTAGTTTTGTCACTCAAATTTTTGCCTTCCACTCTGTCCCATTTGGTATTTCAAAGGTAGCTTGACAAAAAAGAAGGCTATACAATTTTATAGATGTAAAATAACAACAATGCCATCATCAAAATTCATCACAAAAGGACTTATAAATCTAATGATTATGGAATTTAATTGAAGGAATGCTCAGGATTAATAGTCAGTTTTTCAAGTAAAGTATAGGAAACATATGTATATGTTCCTATATGAGTAAAAATATAACTTGATGTGGCTTTTATGTCTTTTTAGAGTACTGGGGAAAAAGCTCTCAAAACCAGCCTAGAAAGATGTGCAATTGTATCCAGAGAAGATAACTGTAAATTCCAGTGATTTTGAAAAAGAACGTGGTAAAAAAATAGAAAATTGCATGAAGAATGCTCTTATTTTGTTATTATGAGTTTACTAAAAGCTCTCTTTTTTTCCACTTTCATACCCTGGCACTTCAGTGATAAAACTGTCTGCATCCTAATGCTCAAGTGTTACTTTCTTTGTTGCAGTAACCAACACAAGAACCCTTGAAGCACTACTTGGACTGTATGACTGTACCTTGGTACATAATTTGAAATCTAATGAATGTGTTCACATTAGATATTTTAATTGCTCAAATTTAAAGTTCTGCTCTTCTGAAATTTCTGGTTCAGGAGAACTTTCAGAAGAATCTCAGCACCCTCTCTTACGCAGGGTGAAGAACAGTACGCCTCAATTGCCTAATTTGCTCTGGATACTAGCAAGTGACGGTTTTGTGTCCTGAAATGAGAATTTAATTAACTTATAAATGTTTATTTTGTCTATAGAATGTGAAAGAATGTTCTGAAATATCTGCACAAAAAGCCCTTTTGCCTGCTCCAAAAAAATCCCTGAACAACCCAACAAGGAATATGTGTGCAAAGTTTACCTGAGTAAACTGAGCCAAGACTGAAAAATATGTTTCTTGTTTGAATTCACTATAATACATTTAGCTCAATCCTAAGGGATTCAGCTCAATCCCTAAGGGTCAGTTTTTAATATTCTCTTTTCTAGGCTTTGCTTATGTTTAGGAAAAAATAACATCTGCTGACTGATGCTTTTTTCACCAAGGATCATCCTCAAAAACTTTTAATTTTGAGTGATATCTAACTACAGTCAGTTCTGTATTTGTGCTGTAAAGTGCACTGCAAATTCAGAGAGAACATTGTTTTGTTATCTAAAGCAACCATAAAGTTCTCAAAGGTGACCATTATAGATTGCACACCAAAACGCTTTCAGGTCCTATTTGTGTCCTTGTTCTCAGCAAAGATGTTTTCAGAAAAATAATCAATATTAGGCCCTCTAGTCCCCACCTTCTAATTATCTAATTAGGCACAGAAATGTAATACAAACCACCAGGCTTTTTTTTTTTTTTTCTTTTCTTTTCACAGTTACTTATTTCAGCTCTTCTCCCTAAGCAGGGTTATCTTGCTCCCTAAATTTTAATTTATTAAGTGTTTCACCTGAAAGCAATCACCCTTGCAGTCAATTCCCAGAATAAAACATCTGCCTTTTCAATTCCAACAGCTTATAAATGAAGAAATACACCACGGACACAGCATCATGTTCTTTTTCAGAATGTGGAGGTGTTTTACTCAGGTGGTATTCCAGCATCAGTCAACTTGTTCTGAATTATGAATAAGATTATTATTGAACTGAGCTACCAAAACCACAATTAGCATATATTTCATCAGCTCACTTACTAAATTTCTCTTATTTTGGATCTTCTTTATTAATTATTTTTCCTGTACTAATTCACCTTTATAGGGGCTGCTTGAGGCTTATAAGTCCTATAAGACAGAGTATTACCAGGCCTAAAATTTTCTTGAAGCATATTTAATCTTGAACATTTACAGTTGGGGTTTTAGTGCTATCTGAAAAAATATATCTTAAAATTTTGTGCAGATGAATTCCTAATAAATTATTCCTACTTCTACCATAAAGTTATATCTTGTATTTGTATGGCTTAATGTTTTAAGGTAAATTTGATACACAAGATAAATTGTATAATAGCAAATTAATCAAAGGAATTAATTTTTGTAATATAATACTCATGAAAAAATGACATTTACAGGTTAGGCACATGACTGCAACTTTCTCTGACTTGAAAATCAATTTACATTTACAATCTCTGTTCATCCTCTGTGCATGGATTGAGAAAAAACAGGCAAACACCTTATAAATATGGAAGTACATGTTTCAAGAAGAAACAATATCCAAAACACAGAGTAACTTGTAGTAATTCTTAGTTAAACCTGCTTTCAGGTTTTTAATTCAAATACACAGGGAATGATTTACTCAAAACAGTATATTTACAATTTTGCCTTCTCCAAAATGGAAGGAAAGCTTGAATCTCGCAAACAGGAGATAATAATCTATATATTGAGGCCAACTCATATTAAAACATGCTGTGATGTTAGGATGAAACCTGCAGTCTCTCTTTTTCTGGGGAGGCAAACTCCTTCAATCAGTGCCTTTTATCTACATGGCAGATTTTTACTGTTACTTTCTGAAATATTTCTGAAGTGATAGGAGCTTTAAGGACTCATTTCATTTACGATTCACCATTACTGTCCTTCACATACACAGTGATCCAGAAAGATTTTTGAAAGAAAGTAGATGCCAACAAGTATGAGTATTTTTTGACTAATATAACTTGTGAAATATGATGCGAAGGATTCAAGTAAAAAAAAAATTCTGTAATCAATATTATCTGCAGCTACATATTTTCTGGGTTATATATTATTGGTTTTTAAAAAGAAATTACAGAAATATTTAGGTGACTCCTTACCACAGCAAGACATTCAAATGATAAAATATGCAGATATTTTTAATCTCACCAAAACAATTTTTTATAATATTTGGTATTTCTTACCTACACTGAAAATCAGTATGAAATAAAATTATGATTATATAATTGTTTTTACAGGTATCTGATTTTGTAGGGTAAATTAATTCCCTTCAGATGATTTTAGATCAGTTTTTCAGTGAAAAGTGAACAAATTAAAGTAACCTGACTTTTCTCTTACTCTTACCAAAGGAAACATGGAATCAATGGAAGATAAATAATAACAAATTATCAGAGATTTTTTATTCATTTTCCAATAGTTTCTGAATATCTTACTTATGCAAAGCTCTCACCAGGAACTTTTGTCTCTGGAATGATTAGAGGATGAATTCCAGAAGTGTTCTGCCGCTCCTGTGGATATGACCAAAGCATCATGTGTATGTGTGCATGTATCTTCCTCTCTTTTATATTTCCTTACTGCACACCTCCCCTCCTCACACCCTCAGATACATGTAAATGCCACCTAAAACCTCTTGAAAAAGAAATGAAATAGTCAGTTATAAATGTCTTCTATGCATTAACTTGGTAGGATATTTTCCTCAAGTGTCATCTGTGAGCAAAACAGGCTGATCCTGCCGTGTTATGCAGAAAAAGGGAGAAGATGGTGCTCACACTTCATGTCAAAGGGACAACCATCAGAGTTTTGGTCTTAGCCTCCCATAATCAAAAAACAAGATTGCTCAGTTCTGATGCAATTGCTTCTAGGAAAAAAACACTGTGGAAGTTCAGATGCATCTCTTCAACCAGTTATGAGTCACCTATCAATGTTTTGCACATATTTTCATTTTAGAAGCCAGCCAAATCTGTTATATTTGGTATTAACCATGATTAAGTATTGACAATAAGTAGCCAGGGTGGTGTAGAATCTCTGTGTGCTCATGTATTTCCTTTACAGTGCTGTTTCCTAATACCAGATGCAACTGAGACAATATCACTGAGATCCCGTGCATTTTGACACTGAAACATTGCAAAACATGATTTTACCCTAACAGAACATGAAAAAGAAATTAATAGGATAGCTGTGTCCCTTTCAAAAGATACTGCTATACTGAAAATTCTGAACTTTGGGTTTCAAGGCATGTAGCATGGTATCAAACCTTACTATTACCTAATATTGAGCTCCAAAATGCTTTAAAATACACAGAAGAGTGATTCTGCATGATAAATGTAACCTGAGCTACTAAAGATCTCAGTATTATGACTTAGCTAATACTAAACAGCAATGATATTTTGCATTGGTGGCGCTCACCAACAAACATTACCAAAACTCAATAACAACTTTATTTTACACAGATTTTGAGGATTGAAAATCTGTTTTATTGCAATGAGAGCGAGTCTTTTACAAGTGTTTCCAAGTGAAAAAAGCCTCAGGCATACAGAACAAGATGGATCACCTAGAATCGCTTATAACATTTCTGACAGTCTTACAGAACTTGGATTGTGGTCTGAATTGTTTCTGTCATCTGAACCGGTACCTCACCCATGGTGCTTTTATTGCCAGACTCTGAATCTCTATTTATTAATGAATTGAACCCATGCACATGATTAAAAATTTAAAGTCTTATGATAAATGAGCATCTATGTAAAAATGCATTTCTGCAATGTATGAGTGGGAAAAATATGGTTTGCTGTTTCATAAGGTCCCATACTGAAATTGGCATGTTCCCCCACCAGTCTGAAAAGATATTTTATCACTTAGTTGTCCAATGGTAAAGTACAGGAGATAATATTTTTTCTGCCTAAAGAACACCAACATTTTTTTAAATGGAGAGGACAGTGAACAGTCTAAGAGAAAAGAAAAAAACCCTGCTTACTGACTAAGATCTGGATCAATAATATTGTTTTTTTCAGGGAAAACAGACTAACAATATACAACATTTGTAGGGCTTTAGTTATATGGCTCAGATGAGCACCTGTAGCTTGCCAAATGCTTGAGAAGATGGGAAAATAGGGTTGTATCTTGAATTAAAAGTGATTTTCTTTCTTTTATGATATTTGCATCTTTATGCATTTTTCAATTGTACTTTTGACCTAGGATTTAATAAAGAAGTAAGCATTTTTCCTTTTAGTCTAGTAAGGCTTCAGACTGACCTTGGCTGAATGCCAGGTATCCACCAAAACTGCTCTATCATATAATTTCACAAGCAGATGCAGGAAAAAAAAAGTAACAAAAGATTCATGAGCTGAGATAGGGACTGGAGGAGATCTCTCAAATACTGCCGCTGGTGAAACAGACCCAATCTAAGGATATTGACTGAATTCATTACTAACAAAATCAGAACGGGATGATGGGAAGTAAATTAAATACAAAAACGCTTTCTCCCCACCTCTCCCTCAGTGGTGCAAGGAGGCAGGCAATGAAGGTTATGGGAAGCTCATCGCAGGTTGTTCCTGTCACTGCTTGGGGAGAGGAGCTGTTCCCCTGCTCCAGCATGAGTCCATCCTATGGGAGACAGCTCTCCACAACATGAGTCACTCTTCCGTGGCATGCAGCGTGGCATAGCCTGCTCCAGTCGTGTGTCCCCCACAGGGTCACAAGTCCTACCAGGAACCTGCTCCAGCATGGGATCCTCTCTCCATGGGTCTGCAGGTCCCTGCCAGGAGACTGGTCCAGCACAGACCTTCCAGGGGTCACAGTCTCCTCCCACCTGCTCCAGTGTGAGTCTGCTCCACAGGCTGCAGGTGGATTTCTGCATCCCTGTGGTCCTCCCTGGGCTGCAGGGGCACAGCTGCCTCACCATCGACTCCAGGGGAATCTCAGCTCTGGCACCTGGTGCACCTCCTGCCCCTCCTCTCCACTGACTTTGGTGTCTGCAAGGCTGCTCCTCTCACACATTCTCACCCTGCTCTTCCATCGTTACAGTTACATCTTTGCAATTACCACTTTTTCTTAAATACGTTATCACAGAGGTATTACCACCATTTTTAATTGGTCCAGCCTTGGCCAACCCATCATTCTTGGAGCTCCCTGACATTGGCTCTACCAGGTATGGAGGAAGTTTCTGGTAGCTTGTCACAGAAGTCACCCCTGTAGCCCCTCTACTACCAATGCAAATTCAATACAATGGCATCTTTAGTGATAAAATCATAATAATAGGGTAAGACACAGAGAGACGGAGATAATCTTTATTAGTGTTCTGGACATTTCAGGCAGAACTGAACACTAAAGTTCAGTGATCCAGGATTTCCAGAGGAAAAGGGAGTATAACTCCACATCTGTGCAGGTATTTGAAAACCATCATTGCAGTATTCTGGGGAGCCTTGATCTGATACCATGCTTGAAATTAATTTGTGAAAGTAAACAGCCATTTTCAAGGTTAAGTGTATCCTCTGTCCTGAGAGTGTGTAGTAGCAATTAAAGTAGTAGTCTGAGAAGACTTTCCTGAAAGAATTCTTAGCTGCTGGTTTGGGCAGGGGTAAATAGTCACAAGCTGTTCTTACTTGGTAAGCTTGGCAAAAAAAAGCTTCACTGGAGGTGTATCTAAAACTAAAATGCCAACTTTATTTATCAGTAGCATGAATCTAGACTGTGACAAAACAGCGAAGGCCCTTTTTATTGTGAGGCCCAACCAAGGACTTCTTAGTCTGTCTTGTCTCTTCTTAAAGTGAAAAAAAGGTGGTTAAAAACATATGCTATGCTCATTTATCTTGAGCTGTAGCATACATCCCAGCTTTTTGCCGCGTTTTCGTTAGACTCACAGAGAATTTGGACCTGTACAGGAAATGTCTTTGATAGTCAGAACCAGGAAAGATGCAAAGGCTGAATTTTCATGAAATAATGCAATGTATTCCTGTGGCACTAAAGGTACTGTGAACAGGAATTTCTAGCCCTCTACTCAGTGGTACTTGTTGACAGCGCTGAAGATTTTATAGACATGTGGAATTCCTTACTTTAACATATCAGACATATATTCAGTATTAGAAAAATTATTAGAGGCATGTCTGATGTCTAGAGAGAAAAGGTAAGCTCTGAGGTCAGAATGTCTTTCCCTTCGCTTTTATTTCAATATTATTTTCAGATTTTGGTTTTCCCTTAATAACTGAGAAAAGCTTCTGTTTCTCTAAATGCTTTCAGAGCTGTCTTTTCTGATTAATGAGTTGTCCTTTTTTCCTCCATTCCCGTCTCCTTCCCTGGAAATTAACTGCCATGTCTGTAGTAAGGCCTTTGTAGGGTTCTAGGGATGGGCTGTGCAGGCAGACCAGGGAATCCTCTTGGTGTGTAGATCCAATCTGCTACAGAAGCAAAGCACTTTTTTTCCTCCTGCAGAGGGTGAGAAGATAATGTTTAATTCCCTTACCTTTTCAGTCTGCTTAATTTCTCTCCTTATACTGATTCTCAGTATATGTTATAAAAAGATACCATCTCACCCCATGAAGTCACTGCAATTTCATGTTTGGTGAAAAGATTCCTGTGTATTGCCTCTGAGATTCAACACAGTGTTTAAGTTGGTGAAAACATCTAAGATATCATATTGGCATGAAATTTAAACTCTTACACTTGAAACGACAATAGTTTTGGCACTGTGTCTCTTATCTTGATTACAGAGCTTGACACAAGAATTTTTTTTTCCTATTCAACCTACAGACAATATTTTTGAGCACCACAGTAATGAAATTTGAAATAGATCTTCATACTGTCCTGGATGAAAATGGTTATACAGGCAAGATGCACTGCAGCAAACACATTAACTTGAACTTAGCTCCTGATTTCCATGTTTTATTGTCAATAGCAGTAATAATTGCAAAGCTTCTAGTACCATGACACTTAGCACCCTAGCTGAACAGAACAGAACCATAGTATTGGGTTTTGGGAAGACAGTAGAAAGTCAAACTCCTGTCAGACTTCCCTCCTCTCATGCAAAGGTATGCTTGGATTACCCTTTCTCTCATAATTCTCCTTATTAAGATTGGGGAGTTCTTGCTCCCCAAGAATTTTTTTTGTATTTGTGAACTTATGGCTCATGAGATACATTTTTATGTCTATATCTTATGAACTTCCAAGCCAGCCAAAACAGCTAAATTATTCCAGTATTCCTCTATACCTGTGTCAAGTATTTCAGGACATTTTCAGTGGTGACCAACAGATAATTATAGAGCAATGGAGTCACATATATAACATTCTTAAAGTTATCAGCAATTTACAAATTAGCTATAGATACAGCCAAAATATTTATATTAACTTGAAATCTTTCAAACCAGAAGATAATTTTTTTGCCAAATACTGAATAAAAATTTGAATGTCTTATTTTTCATACACATAATTAGGGAATGTAACAATTACAATATTCATAAAGTTCCTAATTCCAAATTAGTTGGGGGGGTTTGGGGGGTTTGGTTTTGGATTTTTTTTTAAATTTTCTTCCCCTTACTTCAAAATTTTTCCATAGGTTTTCTGATTTTTTCTCTGCAAGCTTTGGAGATAATTGTTTGCATTTGCAGTGTGTGCGGGCATAACATCTGCCTCAGAGTGAGTTGCTGTGTTCACTACTCAATGAAGCAGTGAAGCATTTGAAATGCAGGAACATCCCTCAGACATCGTTGCTAGTTAATGGTTCTTCATGCTCTGAATGTTGCATCTCATGTATCCTTTGTCTATTAATCCTAAATTGACACACATCACCTTATCAGTAGTCTCACTGAGAAACATACCCAACCTGAGATGAGCATTTTGAAAAGCAATAATGTGTCTTTATAATTCAAAAAAGACAAAAATTGTTGAGAATTTTGTTCTCCCCATGTTTCTCTTTAAATAACCAACATTTAACTTGAAGCTAGTCATGGCTAATCAGGCTTCATATGCAGAACTTAAAATTAAAAAACGTCCTGCTGCTCTTTTCTGACAATCTTATTTGGTTTTTTTTTCATATCCATTTTGGTGTCTGGAAATGAGGCAATCATTAGGTTAGTAGGCTGAACAGCTAAGCAGATGTAAATAAAAATAAATGATAAATGCAGTGTTCAGAAGCATGGAATGAATCTAAAATGGTACATTAAAAAATTTAAATCAAATTAAGAAAGAATTTGCAACCTGTCCAAAATTAGGGTCCACATAAAAGAGAAGCTTGCACTTTTGGAAAAGAAAAATATCTTCTTAAAAGACTCTTGGGGAACATTTTAAAGACAAAATATTTTAATCCAAATTTTAAACAACAATATGTTTGTGTTTATTTTGGCATTTGCCTGGAACTCTAGTTAAAACATTGCCTCTCCTAACTGATGCAGTCTTTCTACAGTTAAGGCTCTTAAATAACAAGATATGTTTTAGTGATTAAGCCCTTTGTGTGAAACACTGTATGGTAGTCTCAAAAAGAAAAATGTGGGTAGATTTGCAGTAACCTGTTGTACTATAGAGCTTCCCAGTAGGATTTGACAAGCTTTTATGTCTTATATTCTGAATGCAAACTGGAG
>VWZN01009589.1:81889-93495 GCA_013396955.1 Regulus satrapa
AGCTTGCATTAAATATCACCTTAAAAAACAAATCACCTTGAAGGCTGCCATCAAGGAAAAAGAGAGAAAAAAAAGCAGGCAGCAGGGAAACTCTTGCACAGTGAACTATAATCTGGTACAAATTACTCCAATAGTTAAAGAAAACTCAGGGTCTCAGAGCTTTTTGAATCTTGAAGCAGTCTATTATAATATTTACTTTGAATTACTACTTTTCTCTCAGAATAATATGCAACATGTTATACCAAAACATTTTAGAGTAATATTAAACCTTAAAAAGATAATAAATAATGCAGAAACTGAAGGATTAGGATTTTTAGAACCCACCTATTTGTATCAAAGAGAATCATAATGAATGTCAAATGGGACTCAGAAAGTTCTTACTAAGCTAAAACCTGAATTATATTGTTTAATAAAAAAATAATAATTTAAATTACTTTTTCCCCAAGGTCATACAATACAAAGGAATTTAAGATTTGTGTTTCAGAGTACTAAAGAATATTAAGAGATGGTAAGCATTAGATCTTGATTTTAAGTATTTGCAAGACTTGTCTTCCTAAATCTTCATGCTTTTAGCTAGTTTAAAAGCCAAAATTTGCATTAAATATTATTCTATTTTCTAATGTGCAACCAGGCTGTTCATAATACAAAAAATGCTAAAATACAGCATTTTGAAAATTTAAGGATAATTTACAGAAATAATCTTCTCAAACAAGCAGAAATTTGAAATCTCTGGAGGCTCTTCTGGACTTATTTAGACTTCAGCTTGATGATGACACATTGCATGACAAGTAGTTCAGAAATTCCTAAAATAAAATTTCCTTAAATACATCACTAAAAAGTAAAAGAAAACCATTTATATGTCCTCAGAGTAGTGGACTGATTTTCCCATTTGAAAAATAGGTTCTAGGGTGGTTTTAATTGTGTATTAGGAGGCTATACTTATTTAACCATGTTTATTTCAGCTAAAAAAAAAAAATCATTTGCATCTTATCCATTATGAATCTGATCAGGCTACATGTGAAGGAAGAAAATGCTTCTGGCTCCAAGAAAAATGTAGTGGGTTTTTTCCTTGGTTTTTTTTGTTTGTTTGTTTGTTTTGGTTTTTTTTTTTGTCTTTTTTGTTTTGTTTTGTTTTGTTTTGTTTTGTTTTGAACATCCTGTAAATATTGCAGATCTGGAATAGCAGCAATATGATATACAGACCGAATTCAATTTACATGTTGAGAATGTGAATCTGACTTGTCAGATGCTGAACTACAGAATAAATAAAAAGAGACTTAACAAATAACATCATAAAGCTTTATATTAAGTCACCATATTCATGAAGTGTAAGATAGTGGCCAATACCAGATTTATGATGATTTCATATTTATATTTCTGCTTATTCAAAATTTCTTTGATGGAAATAGGATTATAAATGAGTTTGCTTGTTGGCTTGCATACAATGGAGTGCATTCTACTTTCAAATGCCTATAGTTGTGTTAAATATGTATCTATTTGTAAGGAATTCAGCATTATTCAATTGCGCTTTTCATTATTCTCTGTCCACTGCTTTAATCAGCATCCTGGAAGAAAACACTAAATGTTTTTGAACACAGCAGACATTCACCCTGCTGAAGACACAGGGAGGGATACGCCTAATTTTCATTCAGTTTAAACAGGAATGACTTACTATTTAACAATGACAAAACTGTATCAGGAAATAGTTTTGAGTAGTACGCTACTCTTTCTTTTTACTCATGCTTATTAACTGTAAGTAAATTGAATCAAGCAATTATTGTTTAACTGTTAGCGTTAGCATCCAGGTTTTCAGAAATCTTCCCAAACAGTCCAAAACAGAATAAGCCTCTTGCGATTTTGGAGTTAAAAGCAGAGTAGGAAACAAACTTTCAGAATTCTGCTAATGAAACAGTGGGATTGAAAGTGTTGCAATAAAAATGTGGGAGGGAGTAAGTTCTCTAGGCAAATCAGGCACCCTTCAAATACTAAATCTCGTTTTGCATTCCAGCATGCAGAAAAAAAAGGGAGATGCAACAAAGAAAACAGACATCATCTTAGATTAGTCCGACGTAAATGAAAGAAAGAAAGCAAGCTGAAAATTGTAGAAGGGTTGATTTCACTACATGTTTGTGTTAATAGGGTATTTGACTTTTGAATGCTTCATAAACCTTGTTATGTTCAGTGCTATTTGAGGTAGTAAAACAGCTGGAACTCTGCCAGAAGCTTTAATTGGAATCAGCTTAGCAGGCACTGACAAGGTTTCCTTGTGTTTAGTTTCAGCCCTATAATAAAAATGCAAAATTATGTGCTATGTATTTTCTGTTCCTCTTTGGTATACTCCCATAAAGGTGAGACATAGCTGTGCTAGAAAATAGAATATTTTTTTTCTCACATGCCTGAGGCCAGTGTCTTAAGAGGGCAGTGTGAATAGTGTCACTTATAATTAGATGTTTCCTCACAAAGGAAACTGCAGAGACTCACCATAGAGCTCTCCTTTTTTTGTACATCTTGGTTATTGATTAGGCCAGTGTGTCAGATGGCCACAATAACACCAGAGGTGTTAGCAGTATGACTAGGAAATGGATCAGGGGGCATCGCCAAAGAAACATCAGAGGAGCAGTCTGATTACACTCTTCATCTAACAATAAATTAGAGGGCTGCAGACCAGGGCATCTTGCCATACTGAAGGAAGGGATTATTGTTTTGTGGAGCCAGCCCTGCAGGTTTGTCCATGCGGAGGAGCCTGAAAGACAAAATTTTGTCCCAGGAAACAACTGCACTGTTTGAGCTTTTGAAACTGATTAAAATCTTTGATTCAGGACTATTTAAAAAAGATTATTCATTCATTATCTATAGCTACAAATTAATAGATTAAAAAAATCTTTCTCCCTTCAGATTGTCTACATGATCTCTTGGAATTCTATACTTGATAAATGTAGGTCATACGGATATGTAACAAATATAGATAAATGACTTTCACCAAGGTTGTTAAGACAGGAATGAATCCCAGGATAATGTTACATTGTCAAGAGGCCAAAACTAGTCAAGAAAGTCATGTCTGAAAAACATAGCTTTCAGAGTTTTAATAGAAAATCTTCACCTTGGGAAACTTCTAGTTCACAAAAATACTACCCTCCTGTCCATCCCCATCCCATGAAGCCATTTTTTGCAGGCTATTTAGTGTCACTACCAAACCTTTCCACAAATGCTACTGCTTCATTCAATGCAGTTCCTCATCAGCTTTCAAGTTTAAATATATAAAGTGAAAGCAAGGATAAGAAATAGCAAAAGCCATCTTTGTTTGCTATTTGCTATTACTTTGAAATATCACAGCTGAGTAGCGCAAAGGTACTGACCAAGTTAGAAATAGTTTTTCCAGGCCAACTGAAGTTTTATAAACTCACTCCCAGCCACAGGTTCAGGTTTTGCAAGGATCTGTAATCTCAGACACATAAAGAGTTTTGAGTTCTCTGGCCTGAGGGTTTAAGGGAAGGCAGATGATTTGACAATTTGTCACTAGCTCAGTGCCGCGGCCCAACAAATACACTTGTGGCGTTACCTGTAAGAGAACACAGGTTTTAAACTGACCTAATAGTGCAGTGCTTCAGGACTTTTAGGGGCTTCTTTGACCTGAGCTTATTTTCAGCTTGCTTTAGGTATCATAGCAATTGTCTACCAGTTAGGTGCCTACTGCCTAAATTTGCCTTAGCTTAGTTTTTCACTTTTGCACAGCACAGTGCATAATGCTAATTAATAGAGTAGTAATAAGTAGCAATTCTATGCAGACTAAATTCTTTATGACCCTGGAATAAAAATGGGCTATGAGACACAGGCATAGAAGGATACAGAGGCTTTAGACTTTGAAAACCCATAAATCTTCATGGTTAGTCACTGCTTATTAAAGGGATGCAACCCTGAGAGACAAGTAAATCAGTCGTAGAGATAGCCAAAAAGGACAGGAGAGCAAGATTAATAGGGAATTCAGAACCAAAGAGAAAAGCGAAAAAGAGCATATTTTAGTAAATAATGTATAAAACTTAGTGACTGGTGTATGGAAAATTGAAAACAGAATTAACCCAAATCCATAATTGTAGATTGTTTCCACAATCATCCTGTCAGAGGTTGGCATGCTGAGGAGTCATTCTACCTCTCTCCCTGATTCTTTTTGAGTAAGCCAGGGGGCACTGGAAAGTGAACTCAGAGGAAAGGTACTTATATGTTCAAAATGTGTAGCAGTTTGATAAAGGATTTTTTTCCAGTAATAATTAGGTCATTCAGAATATAAATTTTAGTTTAATTACAACTGCAATAATAACTGTGTATTGTGTTAGATTAGGCTATTAAGACTTCAATTAAACTAACAATACATTTTGACTTTGCATATAAGTAATGGCTCCTTTTTTTTGCCCAGAACATATATTGAGTGTATGAGTAAATACCACATGTATGCACCTTGCTTTCTCTGAAGAAGTACACAGATCTGTGGAAAAAGGAAAATAAAGACCATATTTGAAAACTGGTAAGAACATATGGCTATGTATTTATCATACCCTTGACATTAAAGATCATCCACTGGCTACCCCAGCTGCTATTCCATTCAATTTCATACTTGTTATGACTGATAATTTTGCATGTTTAGTTGTTTCTCTGGACTCTCATTCTGCAGGAAAATAAAGCGGAAGTAAAATGCTTAAATACTCACATCTCCTCCAAAGTTAGAAAATAATTTGTCCCAGTCTATTTTTTACCAAAATTCTGTTCTGAGTGATTACTGAAGCTCCACAAAACAAACAAAAAAAAAGCATTTAAGTTTCTCTTTGTGGTTTGAAATACTCTCATGGTGAAAAATGGTTGTAAGAAATCAAGTCGCACCAGGCCTTGTGATCCTTGCATGAGCTTGGTAAGAAAGCACCTACCAGAAGCTAGGGTTTGTTTATGTTCTATTTGCTTAGTTTGGTGCAGACTTTTTGCTTCCCTTTCCAAAGGGCATAACTGGGCCCATTGATTTTTGTTCTAGAATGCTCTGTGTTCAGCATCTGTCTGATGGAGTTCAGTATTTTTTCATGGTTATAGTAACACTTAATTCAGGAACACCTTCCTTAACATCAGGTAGAAACAGAAAGGAACATTGTTCTCATCAGTGTATATCACTTCATATCACTTCATTTTCAAACTCTACCAAGACAAATATTATTAATACACTTTTATCTGCAATGTTATAATGACATTACCATGGGAATGAAACTTCCTTTCTTTAGGTGTAGAAAGGGTAATGATTTTAAAGAAAAGAAAGAGTTTAATTGATGACCTAAAGTCATCCTCCTGATTCAGAGAAACAAAGCTAAAGAGTACTGTCCAGCCGAGCAGCTGACAAGAGATAAATGAAAGTCAAACATCTAGCAACTCTCAAAAGCTGAACATCTAGTATCTACCAGTAGATAGCAGACAAGGCTGAACAATGGGAACTGAATGAAGGGGAAGAAAGCAGAAAGCAAATTAAAAAACAAGTTTAACACAAGTGCAGAGGAATACATCTGAAAGGTGCTGCAGAACTAAATAAAATACAGTTTGAACTCTGCATAGTTTGTATTTTCTTATTCTCTTTTTTTAAGGAAAGGTAATGCAACTCCTAAATATTTGCTCTCCTTGATATTCTCAGACCGTCAGGTGCACTAAATGAAGTATATTTGAATGGTGGTAAATCATCAGCAGGCACTATGTCTTATTTCTGCCCAGGACAGGGTTGATTTTTGCAGCACCCAGAAGGGGCATGGCCAGGACTCTGTGGCTATACTGTACTACTTCATGGCAGGCAGAATGGACAGAGAGAGGGTGTGTCCTTTCCAGTGTCGGCTGGTGGCAGAGTGTGTGGTTGTGTGGTGACAGGTTCAACATGGGGAGCATTTGTGCGTGAATCATTAGCCTGCCTTTTACACTCTGTTATGAATATTTTTGATACTGTTCATTTTCCTCTTTCATTCCTATTTTTAGTAAATTGTTTTTATTGCAACCCATGATCTATTTTGTGCCTCCAGTTCTCCTCTCCATCTAGCTCCCCTAGGGGAAGGGGTGTGGGGAAGAAATGAAAGAGCAGCACACAGCCTGATGTTTTTCAGTGGAAGCAGTAAATTAGGGAATGCCATTCCTTAACCATGGCACACTATAATTCCCATCTATGGAAACACATCTGAGGGAAGAAAAAGCCTGTGAAAATGGAAAAAAAAAGATTTCTTCATTTATTTTGGATATGAGTGTTATTTATCATTATCTTTCTTCATCAAAATAGATTTGAATGCTCATTGAATGCAACTATTTTAAGTTCACTTGTTAAGAACCTTATTTTTGCCCTTATCCAGACAGGTAGGTTACACAATGCACACCCATGGGTCTGCTGTGTCCATCATACAAAGCAATTGAATCAAGTTGTCCATCTGATGATCAAGATTAATTTGTCATGTGAGCATTGGTCACATCTGTCTGTGTCTGTGCCACTGGAAGTGCTTTTGTGACACTTACTGTGTTTACTCTGTTGCTGTTGATTACACATAGCTCTGTTGAGGCCAGAGTATCAGAACCATAATTTGGACATATCTTTGACCCCAGCCAAAGTTTTTTTGGCTTGGTCTGACTTGCAAAACCCTAAAAGGAAGGTTATATTATTTGGACAACCAAGCTGTAGCTGTATTGGCATGTGTGCTAGGCTATACTGTCTCATACAAGAATGGCCTTTGTTACTAAGTTAGGTTTATGAGCATGGTGGAGCATCTTCATACAACCTTCCATCAGCCACTTTGTACATACTATGCACAAGAAAAGCCAACTCATTCTTTCTTCTTAAATCAATCCCATTATGTCTAAACTGACCTCTTTCTGTGCAAACAAAAAACAAGTTGTAACTTTTCTAAAGGTACTATATATTTGAGTAGGTGATATCTTTTACAAACATTAAAATGTGGTAAATTGGTCATGCAGTTGATGTATGTTCATTTGATCTTTCTGCCATGCCCTGCAAAGTACAATGCTCTAAACTGTACCTCAGCTTCCAAGAAATGTCATAGGGAATTTTTCACAGAGCATAGGTTTTTCTTACCAAATCCTACTTCCAGTAAGGAAAGCTGACTGTTACCAAGGTACTTCTTATTTCTAGTCAAAATGTGCCTTTAAAATTTTGTGACTATAAGAATACTTATGCATATGAATAGGAAAGGAGCTGTATGGGTGACCATATGTGTGACAGAAGTCTGACTGCTACCAGCATCCAGCATGTGTTGGGTGTTTATATTTTAAGCTATGATGCTATGTCATACTAAAAACCCCCAGAAATGTAAAAACTATAACTTACCACAGGACTTATTTTGCTAAAAAAACACATTTAAAATGACTCAAGGTATACTTCAAAATGATTTCTCTATTTAAAATGAGTTTGTGTTTCTCAAGTGTGTATATGCATAGGCAATATAATTAATAGACTGATGCATTTTTTGACATGCAAGTAACAGGAAGGGGATTCAATGTACCATTTCATGTATCACTTACTGCTGTACATCATTTATGAGCTGGACAATCTAATTGCTTGTTCATCACTTCAGCAGGATGAGGCAGGGAACTGCTGCCAGATGTTGGTTTTCTGACTTTGCTTTGAAATGGTGTAGAGAAAACAGAAAGAAAATCTGCTTGCAATGGGAATTTTGAGGACTGAAAGGTGATCTCTGGTCCTAAAATCTGGGATAAATTTATGCTGTCTGAGTGAACATGTTACTGCAGACTGGTTAAATAAAGGAATGTAGGTTACTGAGGTAAAGTCCACAATAGAGATTTTTCTGTCTGTGCTTTACAAATCAATTTAGTGACAGCATTGCTGTGCCAGAGCACACATCTCAAACATTAAACAAATTATTGAGGAGTTAATTCCCCATACAATAGAAAATTTTCAGTCTGTGGTGTGATATACACTAAATCTGAGATTATCTCCCTTAATTATCACAAGCTGCAAATAAGTAGATGAGGTAACATATTACCTTCTTTTTACACAAGAAATAATCTTTGTTAAGTACAGAATTATAATGCTGCTCTTTCAGAAGAATGAGGAAAGTAAAGCAGACAGGACATCTCTGTGTAAAAAGGAACAGATATGAACTGCTGGTCCTGATTCTGTTTAATCAAGTAGAGAAAAAGTTCTGATAGACAGGAACAAGTTTGAAACAAAGACTTTTCAGAATAGAGATATTATTGCTCTTTCTTTGTCTGGACTTACAATGCAATGAAACCAGAAAACAAGGTTGACTCTGTGTATCACCAAGGATTTCCTATATTATAAGCAAAGGAACCATGAAAAAGGATTTAAAAGCCAATCTTTATTTCTCCCTCTTATCATAGGGGTTGCAGAGGCACTCTATTTTTCTGTCTTGTCCAGTTCTACAGGGACTTGATGGCCCTTTGAATTCTGGATGGCAGAGGTGTAAATACAAGTCACTTAAACCTGTGTCATTTTTCAAAGCTTCCATGCACTTTTCATTATGGTTACAAATTGCTCATAAACACTTTTGTTTGTTTTCTTTATAATTTTATTTAGTTTGTCAAAAGATCCTAAAATAATACATATTGCAACATAACTGAGCTATTTAAAAATACTGCATATTTACCACTAGGATGAGTAGGCAATTTTAGTACAGTCACCTGATACTAAGATTTTCAAAACAGTGTGGAGCGTAATTCCTTTAGACTGCCTAGAAAATCCCAGGCTGGGGTCTTAGAAGCATACAGAATATATTAAGAATACAGATATGTCAGGAGTTTCTCGTAATTATATACAGGCTTTATAAAGCATTTTGCTTAACTCCAGGAATTGGGTAAAGTGTTTCACAGACTTTGCAAAGCATAAATTGCACTCAGAAAGTAAAGGTGGTTTTTTTTTCCACAATAATTTTCCTTCTTGGAAAATGTCTTTAGTGCCGAACAAAACTCGCTCTCACTTTTACATGTCTTCCATAAACTTCAGACAACCCTCTGCTGAAGTGATCTTATCTCTTCAAAAAGTAATTGTTATAGCTCTCTGCTGGGGTAGAATTATCTAACTTTTCTCATCAAATCTCATTATTCTAACAGATAGAGCAGTATCTAATTGTCTCCATGCTTAAAATCCTCACTAATCAAACATTTTGAAAGTACTTGGCTGATTCTTTGATAAAGACTGAAAGAATCAGCAAATCTTTGGGAGAAGTCAGCGGGTATAACCAGTATGCCTGTCTTTCAGGTTTTTATTGAGACTTTTCCTTATCCTTCCTGTGTATTGATTTTATGAGCATTCACATGTGTGCTAAGTTATTTGGATCAACATTTGTCAGGGTGAGAACAAAGACATAAAACTACATGAAAATTTATGAAAAAGGTTAGGTTGTAGAATATCTGCTATTGAATTCAAGATGTCCTTGACATTTAGATCCAGTGCTCTTTCAAGATATTAGAAGCAGGACTGCCAGGGATCCTGTGTTCTATAGTGGAGGCACAAAAGTACATATGTACAGCTGTGGGGTAGGAGTTAATTGGCACCCAGAGATTTACCACACTGACAATGGGGTTTTTTCTGGTTGCCAGGGATTTTCCATATTTTCTGATAGCTTTTCCAGTCATTAGCTCCCATACATACAGCTGACATAAAACCCAAGTTAAACCTAGGGTATCCTTGTATAGGCTCTGTCCTAGAAGCTAAAGACTTTCAGACCCTTTTCTAAAACAAAGTCAGAAACATGTTATTTCTTGTTAGGATGGATTTTCTAGCTCCAAACAATGCTTTTGTCTACTTCAGAGCAGTACGTAGGTGACTCTGGCAACAGCTGCAGGAAGCTCATGTCTGTGTGAATAAAAAAACATCAAATATCTAGGCTAAATTTCCTCTGCTGTAAACCAGATATCTTATTACCAACTTACACATTTCTATTAAAGCTCTGTAGTCCTTGGATGAAAATCTCTGCATATTATTACATTGTCTTTGTTCCATGCACTGTGTCAAGGCCTGAGTTCAGTGCAACAGCATGCTTTCTTAAACACTGCGAATTGCACAGTGTCTGGCACTCCTGAATTGATTCAGAATTTCTGTTTTTTAAACCAGTTCCTTTCCACATTCATTTAAAAAAATCCAAAAAACAAATCAAACAAAACCCCCCTCACCAGGCAGGCAAAAGCCTTAGTACTAACAATGGGAAATACATTTGGAAGTAGTGCTAGTCAAATTTTACCTTTTGGATTCTATGACTGAAGAACTTAATCTAAGAAAGAAACCCTAAGGAGACATATGTGTGATTACTGCATTGGATTTTTCATCATGCCACGTAAGTTCAAGGAAAACTTCATTTTTTTGTATGCTCCTTGTTGAACTTGCTAAATAGAAACAGTCTGCAGAGGGAATAAATCTAACAAAATTACAATGTGTTACTAGGATGCTCTTTACCTATATTTTTTCCTTTTAGCAAGCTTATCCTGGAGATCTTTTGTCAACCAATATTCTCACCATTCAGCTTTATAAACTTGTTTTGTATGGCTTGTCCATTACTTTCACTTTATAATAATTTTGAAATTGATGAAAGTTATTATTTTGGTCTTCAAATCACAGCCATCCAGTGCTTCACTATTACCAGTACACCTCATCCTCAGAATGGCCTTGTGGAACAGATAAATAATCTGGATCTATTGGTAGGGACGGGAAAGGCACACACAATACATATGGACCATGTTCCAAGACTCCCAAGTTAGCACTGATTTAATTATACCCTAACAAGAAATATTATGTAGAGCTAATTGGCTGACCCCAGTGCAGGTACTTTGAGTTGCAGAACCAGAAAGGTATTGTTACCCGTCATATTGTGATCTGGAGTGAAGGCTCCAGATTTTTTATATGCTTTAGCCCCTGAATTTAACCGGAGCAGTCTTAATTCTAACCTGTGATGTAGACCCAACTTGAGACGTGGAAAAGAAAGACTTAGCTCCACAAAGGAGCATAAGACATATGACTTCCATTTAAGTGGAAGGTGGGTACTCACAACCCTGTGAGGATCAGGATCTTTCTGATCTAATTGTGGTCCTAAAGGCCAAGCAGGGACCTAACTGGTTTTCACCACTGATTCCTGAAGTTATTGCTCTTGTCACCATAATGTCCAAATGACATTTTCTTTCCAAGCTGGTTTGGCAGGGGAATCTACCAATGAAAGAGCTTACATGCTTTTCAAACTCTCTGATTTGATTGTTCCTACTGCAGCTGAAAGCATCCCTAGGAATGTCTCATACCATGGCCACTTGAAGAAAACTTGCACAGCTTTCCTGACATCAGACATGGGCTGGTTTGGTAGCACTGCATAGAGAGCGTTTGATCTGAACATTTCTGAAAATAGGTACAAACCAGTCAGTTGGAGCCATAAAAAACCTGAACACACAGCTTCGCTGGGTCCATCCTCAAAATGTACTTATATGGAATAGCAGAACAAAGGATAGAGCCTAAAATAATAATACACCCCATGCCCCGAAAGCCCAAAGCATATTAGCTTTGACTTTTTTTTTTTTTTGTAAATTCCCTCCCATTTTTCTGAAGTCTTTTTCCTTCTCCGAAGCAACAT
>VWZN01009589.1:93527-108052 GCA_013396955.1 Regulus satrapa
TATATATTTAATGTAGTAGTGAAGATTTTCATTATTGACATTATTTTATTGAGGGCAAAAATACTTTTCAGTACCACTAGAGAAAATGCCTTTCTTACCTGCTCTTTAAGTTCAGTGCATTCAAAGCCAGAGCACAGGAAGACATACAGAATACAACTGACCTTCTTCCACAAAACTTGTGGAGAAAAGAAAACTTGTGGAAAAATAAAATTTATATAATTCTACATAGAAGGCTAGCTAAATTGCCAGAAAATAATAAAAAAACAAAACAGGACAGCAGAAATGAAGACTTAAAATTAACCTGCTAAACCCATGCTACAGAGTATCTCTTTTCCACATTATATGGAAGATTTTAAGTTGACTGGTCAGAAACATATGTGAACAAAATAAGAGGGAATATTTGGTGCAAATCACAATCTCATTAAATAAGGTAGCATTCAATAAAGAAGCCACATGCATTTGAGGGAGTTGCAAGATTTTAAGCGATTTAATAACCCTGCCTGGTATAGACAGAGAGGAAATGGGTTGGGGTTTATGCTTTGGTGTGAGGCAGAATATGACATGAGTGCTTTGGCAGGCATCATGCCTCCTTTGACCAACAATATTTTACCGTCACTTAAGCAATATCTTTCCACTGAGAGGCAAAGCTTGAATCCTGCCTCCCTTTTAGCTAATGCCATCAGTTCTTGGGAAAAGAGGCTTTCATATGCTGCCAGCCCCAGTGTGGGCATTCATCTTCCCCTCATCTAAGTGTTTTCACCTCTGTCAGATGCATATGGTGTTCATAAGATGCCGGTAGATCTAATATTGCAGAAATGCCCAGTGCTCTGTCAGAACGAAAGTTAATGTTTGTTTCAACAGCATCTCACCAAGGTGATAGTTCTGAGCAGAAATTATATACCAGACTCTCTTCCTCTTTCCTTGCTTTGTTTTGTATCGCTAATGACTGTGCTCCGTGGGGTGGACCTGACAGATGACCCTGGCCCTACATCACCTACTGGATGAAGTTATCTTTGTGAATATTTTATCAGATTTATAAGGGACACGACAATATAGGTATGAAACCAATACAGGATGCTTTTATTTTGTCCCCATAAGAGTATGTGAAACTGAGATATGGAAAAAAAGTAATTTCTTAGCAGTGTTTGAATCTTGTTATAAACATAAAAACCCCCCAGAACTGAGAAAAAAAAAAAAAGATAAATAATTGATGCGATGTTGTAATCTCTATTCAAACCCATTACATCTATTATGCCAATGAAATTCTTGATGCAATCTAATTTCAGCATAAATTCTTCAGCATATTGATATGCACAAGGTTTCTAAACGTCTACATTTGTGATCATATACACCAAAAATCTCTTTCCCTGTTTTTCACAGAATCAATTAAGTTGAAAAAGACCTCCAAGATCATTGAGTCTCGTCTTTGATCAATCACCACATTAACTGGACCAGAGCACTTATTGCCACATTCAATCCTTCCCTTAAACATCTCCAGGAGTGGTGATTCCACCATCTGTCTGGACAGTCCCTTCCAATGCTTTCTTGACAGCCCTTTTTACAAATAAATTTAGCCTAATGTCCAGCCTGAACTTTTCCTGGCATGGTTTGAGGCCATGTCCTTTTGTCCTGTTGCTTGTTACCTGGGACAAGGGGCCTCTACATTGCTAAAACCTCATTTCAGGCAGTTGTAGAGAGTGAAAAGATCACTCCTGAGCCTCGTCTTCTCCAGGCTCATCAACTCCATATCCCTCAGTTGTTCCTTACAGGACTTACCCTTGAGATACCTTCCTACCATACCATCTTGAGATTAGAAATCTGAAATTTCTTTCCCCAAATAGTTTTTCCATACTAGAAAATAACTTCTGAAAGTCCTAGATGTAATAGAAAGTGTATCTTACACTTTTCTGACATGCATACTAGAGCTCTGAAAAATAGAAGACTGTCACAGTAGAAAATTAATTCCCTGATACGACCTTGTGGTAAAGTTTAGACAGTTAAACTAATTCCCTCTATCTTCTAGTCATCCCACCTTACTTTGTAATAAGGGATCTGGCTAAATTTTCAGAGTAGTTTATAGATGGACCTTTAAGTGAAAATGATTTGAAGCTGGAACTGTGTGTTCATCATTCCTGGTAAAGTGGATGATCTAAGATTTCAGCTTAAAGGTGATACTGCAATAGTAAACTGTACAAATAATAAATGACAATAATTAATCAGAACAGTCTGAGCATGAAAAGTAGCACTACACAGCTCCCCCAGGTGCCTCTTCCTGACTTGAAGAGTTCACCTTGAGGATGAATTGCCAGTTCATTCTCCATGCCCATGAAATTTCCAGTCTCTCTGAGAGGCTCTATTAGCAGCAATTGTGTTTGTAATTTGTAGACATGTCAATCAACTAATTTCATATAGACCACTGAACAATTATTAGAATGCAACAATTTGGATTTTTACTGACCCAGGCTGAATTTCAGCTGGTAATTTACATCTGAAAGACTCCATATGGTATTGCAAAGTCCCCGAGCTTGCAGTTTCCAACTGTTTATTTAATTCAGGTATGCTTATTAGTTTTAACATATTCACACAGTTTACACAACTTAGTTTGTAGATCTGCATGGATAAATGCCATTGACTTGCTAATGCATGTGGAAAGCATATTTTGCAAAATTATTTTGTGTGGGCCTAAGACATTAATCAAAAATGGTAGTTATTTCAGAGCATTCACTTTCTTTCCTCTTTTGGTTGTTCCTTGTTTTCAGATTGGGGGCTTCAATACTCCATCTCTGGAAGTGTTGCACAGAATCACAGAATGCTTAGGGTTAGAAGGGACCCCTGCATATAGTCTAGTCCACCTCCTTTCTAAAGCAGGTTCACCTGGAGCAGGTTGCACAAGTTCACATCTAGTCCAGAGCAAGAGACTCCACAACCTCTAGGCTGCCTGATAACCCTCAAAGTGTTTACCCTTCACATGATTCAGTCAGTGCCCATGGCCCTTTGTCCTGGTGCTGGTCTGAACTAAAAAGAGCCCATCCCCTTCCTCCTGACACCTGCTTTTAAGAGGTTTGACTGCATTGACAATATACTCCTTCTTTATCCTTCTATGTATGAGATAAGCCATCTCTTCAGGCTAAATAGCTCCAACTCCCTCAGTCTCTCTTGACTCCCCAGCCCCTGACCATCTTTGTAGCCCTCCACTGGACTTGCTACATGTCTTTATTGTACTGAGGAGCCCAGAACTGGACACAGTACTCCAGATTTGGCTTCACCAGGGCTGAGTGTAGGGGCCAGATCCCCTCCTGTGACATGCTAGCAGTGGTCTTCTCTGTGCAGTCCAGGATCCCACTGGCCTTGGCCACAAGGGCCAGTGCCGGCTCACAGACAGCTTGCAATCCACCAGGACCTTTGCATCCTTCTCTGCAGAGCTGCTTTCCAGCACATCAGCCCTAAAGTGTACTAGTGTGCTGGATTATTTCTCCCCAGGAACCTGAAACTTCCCTTTGTTGAACTTGATTGGGTCCCTGTCTGCCCAAACATCTATCTTTACATGGATGCTTTTGCCCTCATTTTTGCTGTGCTGTCCAGCCTGACTCTGCACAGCCACATAAAGCTTGAGGCTCCAGCTTGTTCCTAAGAGCCCTGTAATGCCTTGGGAGAGGGCTCTGCCAGCAATATGGAGGCTGTGTGAGTTTACCCTTCCTGTGGAACTGTGGGCCCAGGGCCCAGTAGGTGCTTTCTAGGAATCTTCCCCAGAATCACAGAGAAGTTTGTCCCTGGACATGGAAAATGTGAGCAGGTTCAGAGGATCCATTTAGCTTGAGCAGATGCTGTGCAGTTTAGATAACGAGCTTAACCATTTGTTCAAGGTTTTAATCCTTGGAAAATTGCTAAAATTATTTGGACACCTGGGAGCACGTGAATACTACTGACTTCCTTAATGCATTTATCATCAATGATATCTCTGGGATGAACAACTTGAAATAAGAACTTACATAATATCAGATTTTATTTCTCATTCTTCTTTCTAGCTAGGAAAACCACAAGGGAGCAGCCTTTCTTAAGATTTCTCAGGTCTTTTCGTTATTAACCAGTAAATATAGAGAGGCACAAACAAATGAAGTTAAGGTAGGACTTTCCATGCATATCAGATACTTCAAAACTTGACAAGGGGAAATTCACTTTGTTTTATTTTATTTACAGGCAGTGCTCAGTGGTGCATGAGACAGAGTGTGTTTGGCCCAGATCTACAAGAGCTAATCAGCTTACCAGCAATTAACTAGGAGGGTAAGTGCTATGCTGCATTAGCCCAGGGGCTTAGGGGCTCTGCTTTACAGAAGTGAGCCCCACAGGATTTAGGAGAAACTTGCCTCCATCAAACTGTGAGGAGTTCAGATAGCCAGGTCTGGTTCATAAGTGTTATTCCACTTCTGGGTACTGCAATGGGCTCTGCACTTCATTAACTGCAGGAATAAGACATAAACTTCCTGACCTCTTTGACTATCCAGAAGCTTTGCTACTGTTGAAAAGACACAAACACTTCCAGAAGTCTTGTCCAAGCAGCCTGAACCAAATCTGTACAGTGACAGAGTCAGCAAAATACTGGAAAGAAGGATCTCATTTTCATGCAAATGGCTTGAGAAAGAAAGAACAAGAGAAGTGAAATATACAGCAAATGTGATATATTACAAGAGTTTCTAAAAAGAACATTTTTTCAAAGTTTTCTTGAGCTGTCAGCAGCTGTTTAAATTTGTTCAGAAGCAATGGGGCAGAGTGAAATCTTTTTCATATATGATTATTTTTATATTTTCAGGGCCTTTATTTCCTCCCAGGTATTATCTTGTGACACACAAGATAATGCATTGGGTCCAGGCAGAAACACTGCAAAAAAGATCAAACATTTCACTTCATCATCTTCAAATACTTTCATGCTACCATGGGCAAGAAGAATAGAGGAGAAGAAGCAAAAGGACACTTTAAAAAGGATCTAGAAAGAGTTTATACAGTGAGCTGCTACAAATTACTGGTAGTAAAGCTGAAAAATCCCCAAATGCTGGAGATGTAGCAGTCTGGGAATGAAAGTAGAGATTTAAACTTCAATGACCAACCCTATGTCCCCCCATGCTTGCTTGGAGAAACATAGTCCCTTCTGTTCACCTATTAGTCTCAGGAGGAAGATAAATGTGCAGGTGGCCTATATATAAAATATACGTGATTATACAAGTATAGATTACCTACATGTGAATGCAGTAATAGAAATATTGAGGGCCAAAGCTCACCTGCTTTATTAAAACAATTTTTAAAAATAATAATAATTTAAAAAATCAAAGGCCTCACAACTCACAGTTAAGGTATGATACAGAAAGCCTCAGACAGCCTTTTTTGTTGTTGTTGTTGTTGTTGTTTTACATCCTGTGCCATGAACTTAGTCACTTTTTAACAGGTGAATAACAGGCTTTCCTAATAATGTCCTTAATATTTCATCAAAATGGTAAATGCTTATTTCTATTATGCTGAGTACTTTCTTCAGGATAAAGCATCACTAATTTGTCATCTTTACCCCTGCAACATATGATTACTTTCTCCTCTACTTTGTATTTAATTTTATTTTTGCATCTCAGAACTCCTTTATATAAAGAAGTAGGTATGTATAAAATAAAACAATGTGGACTTCACAACACGTTCCAGTAAGGCTTAGTTAAGAAATGTAAGAAGCTTTAAGGGAAAACCCATTTTGTCAAAATTACTTGGCCATTTGGAACACTAAGGAAATTAAATAATTTGGGCAACCACCTCAATTTTTACATGCTTATTGTGACATATTGAAACTGTTCCTTGTCAGTAAGAGGCAGTGGCAGTGAGTGTGTGATGATTTCAGCATCATATGGCAGGACAGAAACTGTATCAAACCTAATTCTCAGTCACATATAGGAAGGGTAAGAAGATCTTAATGCAAATGAGAACTGTTTCAAATGCTGCCTTAATAAGCCATAAAATTCTCAGGCTGTTATTCAGTGGCTATTCTGCTTTTTATAACATAACCATTTTCATAGCTGTCTGTTATTTCTTAAAAATGAATTAAGATTTTACAAAAAGAGCTTTTTATAGATAGCAAAACAAGGCTTTTGGTCCCCTTTTTCTAATGATTTTTGAATAAAAATCAATACAGTATTTCTTGCAGGTTTTTTACGGACTGACCAAAATATACTGTGGAGTAAGTTTGAAAATGGCCAGAGAACAGGGAACCACAGAGACAGGTTCATGCAGTGTTTAGCTTCTTCTCCATCTCCCATGGGACAATGATCAGATGGATGGCAGAATGGTATCAAAGGAGCACAATTGTTCTTTTTTAATTACTTAAAAGCAAAAAAAAAAAAAAAAATCTTTTCTTTGTAGCAGGCTTAAGGATGTTTGACCCATTTAGCTCTTTATCTGTCAATTTGTTTTTTCCAATATTACATTACAGATCTCTGAAAAAATAGGCAAATCAGAGGCAGGAAAGCATGTCTCTATTGCAGCTGGGAAGGAGGGTATTAATGGCATTAATTAATGCAGGAAAGAAAGATCCTGTGTGGGCCCTGCCACTAGGAAGAGTCCACAACCCCAAATACTTAATGTGTGATAGCGGCCATGACAGTGAACAGTTAGTAGCCTTCTATATGTTTTTTTCTCCTTAAACTCAAATCCAGATTTATAAGGAATTAAAAAAATTATATAGAAATGGCAGTGATAAGAGGGCCATGTGTTGAGCCTCTATATGTGCTTTTTTGAAATATAAAAAATAAATCAATATTTTGATGATAGAAAAACACAGCTGTATTTTCATTTTGTATTTGATAGCCACAAGCTGCAGGACAATGTTTGTGACAAACCTGCATTTTGAGAAACCTTTCAAAGACATGACAAAAATACAGCCTGCTTTTTATAGCCTCCAGCAATACCATCTCATGCTCTGATCTCTTTAGATTTTACATGCTGTGGTAGGCAGGTTGAATGCTTGACTGGCAAACTCCAAGGAAATCCAAAATACTGCTGGATGCTGTGCAGTTACTGTCTTTGTTCAACACCAGGCCTGACACCTGATACATCTATAACAAGCACTGACTTCTGGAATAAAGGCTCCAAGTCAAGTTGTTAATTACCCAAGCTCTCATAAGGACCCTACATCAGGGAAAATACAAGTTTTAATGTACTGTTCATTTACATTCTTCCTGCAGCTATATTCAGAAGCAAAATGCTTTAGTCCCTGTTTGAGGCTCTTCTCATGCGGTGTCTGCTGCCTTGTATTGGTTTTCTGATTTATGCAGTGGATTGGGAGACAGAATTGCTCATAAATACTCCTCAGTTTCTTCAAGTGTCTGGAATTATTATTTATAAAATTTTTTTGAATCTCTGAGAAAGATGCCATAGAATGCACTTCTAGGGGTAGTTTCAGATATGCAAGGTCAGGCCATGGCAGAAAAGAGGTAAGAGAGAGAGAATGTATCATTTCAATGGCTATATCAAAATTAAATAAAATAAAACTAAATTCCCTTTCTTTGTCAAAGGGAATCCTGGGGCAACCTGCTGACAAGGAACATGATACCTCAACAGACCCTAAAAGGAATTAAAGGGATTTACAAAAGCACGTCTTCCTAATGCATGCTGAAGTGTTGTGCAAGCGTGATACAAATTGTGACTAAACCCCAGCCATCAGCCCCACACAGCCATTTGCTCACTTCTCCACGAGGGGATCAGAGATAGAACTGGAAGGGTAAAAGCCGGAAGACCCGTGGGTTGAGATAGGGACAATTTAATAGGGAAAGCAAAAGCTGAGCACACAAACAAAGCAAATAAAGGAACTAATTCATCACTTCCCATGGGCAGGCAGGTGTTCAGCCATCTCTGGAACAGCAGGGCCCCATCACATGTAATGGTGGCTTGGAAAGATAAACCCTGTCACACAAAACATCCTCATTTCCCCCCATTTTTTATACTCAACATGATGCCATGTGGTCTGGAATATCCTTTGGTCAGTTTAGGTCACCTGTCCCAGCTCTGTCTCCTCCCAGCCTCCCATGCACCCTCAAGGTTCTCACCAGTGGAGCAGTACAAAAAGCAGAAGAGGCCTTGGCTCTGTGTGTGCCTTTCTCAGCAATAACAAAAGCATCTCTATATTTTCAACCCCTTATTCAGCGCAAATCCAAAGCACAGCCCCACACTAACCACTCTGAAGAAAATTAGCTCCACTCCAGCTAAAACCATCAGGTTAATTTGTGAATTATCTGTTAATAGTGAGGGGATAGAGTTTTTCAGTTTCTTGACTTTCTTTTTAGAAAAATGCAAAATGAAAATTAGGAAAATTAATTTAACTTTACCATCATATAGTCATCAATAGAAGGGGGCCATGCCAACTTTCTAAATAAAATTGACATTTTAAAACAAAACAGCCAGTAATTATAGTAATTTTCTATTCCCTGAATCTCCAGTTGACAATAGCTTCAGATGGCTTCCCATGCAATGTTAGAGCTCTAGTTACAGCTTAGTGTCACTGAATAGCAACAACAATAGTGTTGGTGAATAATACAATAAATATTGACTATTTATCTTTGAATGGCTGATAGCATTATAGTCTTATTCAAACAGGAGTCTTTTCTTTTTGCAATGGCTTTCCAAAAAGAGATTAATATAGCATACAAATATTTATTATTATTAATATAACAGTAGAGAGATTATTGAGCTCACCATGGAGTCCAGTGCTATCAGTCTCATTTATCAGAAAAAGGTCCCCACAAACCAAAGATTATTGAGCCTTGCAGAAGCGCTAATAATTTTTTAAGAAGCAACAAAACATACTTGAGGAGCAAGAAGAAAACAAATGAGAACAAAAAAATAGAGAGCCAAAGGCAGAAGACTGGAACTGCCACTGCACAGACACTATATTTTTGGGTGATCTCAGCACATTAGTACACTATGGGGAGTCCTATCCAAACCTGAACTCAGAGCAAGAAAATATTACTGATGGAGGTTGTAATGTCTCATCTTTGGATGTAGTGTTTTTTCCTTTTTCTTTCCAGGCTTGAAGGCTTCTCTGCTTACTACAGCTCTCCATGTAAAAGCTCACAAAAAGCAGAAGAATACTTTACTTGTAAGATATAGGACAATGCTCTTAACACTCCAAATTAAAAATCTCCTTGCTTTGATTATCTTCTTCCTGAAATTTCTTATACAGGTTTTAGGCAGCAGAATTGTGCTGCTAATCTAAAGCCAACACTGAGTGCACAATATTGTATTGTTTGGGACTGTGCCAATATGAGCTGGCTGGTTCTGACAGAGTCAGAATTGAGTGCATTGGGAGCGTTGTCAAGCCTAAGTGGAAACAGAAATTCAACAAGTGACCCAGTGGAGCAGCCACTGGTCATACAGTGGTAGTTGTGTGGTTTGGGTCCTCTCCTTCTCAGAGAGCATACAGTTGAAAATACTTTGAGGAAAGGCAGCTAGGATTAGCAAAGATCAACATCCATGTAAGAAACATGTAAGTAAAAGAGAAGACTTCTGTTTCAAAAAGAAATGAGTAGGCATGGTATAAGCAGATTTGGGTAGTTAGGGATTGGGAATGATTGTTTTCTGCATCTTTCTTTACAAGAGACCAGGAGAAGAAGGGGTCAAAAGTAGCTAGGATATTAGGTGAATTGAACAGTCTGGCAAGTTGTGGTACTCCTTGCCAGAATTTGCTGCAATTATTTAAGCTTACAAAGATCCCAGNTAACATATATGATGCATAAGATAATAATTATATATATATATATATATATATATGATCTGAAATTACTTGAGCTGCAAAAAAGTTTGGAGCCAAAAGGGATGCTTCAAAAATAAGTACATGGCAACTCTGTTCTTATACTCATCATAAAAGTCCTTTTGTTCTCTCTGAGAGATGGACACAGGGCTTAGAGGACCTGGTCAGACCAAAGATGACTCATGGTTTTGACATGCAGTTGGAAAGAAATCTCACCTTATGCTCTTCCTGGGTTGTCCTAGTTTACCAGGCTGCTTTGAACACAGGCAGTAAGAAGCACCTATGGTACAAAACATCACTGAAGCATTGAATGATCAGTAGTTATTGCATGATAACAGAGGAAAATAAGCAATAAAGAAAGAACTTGCAGTGGAAAAACAGGCAGCTAAAAGCTGCATGAGACTTGAAGCTCCTTGGAAATAGAAGAGTTTTGAACAGCACTTCACTCTGCCTTTGCTAGCAAGGGATGTCAGGAAAAGGCAGAGTTTCAGGAAGGTAGTCTTCTTTCTAACAATAGCTAGCTCTGAAGCTCTTGATATGTTTAATAGCTTCCACTTAACTCATGTAGAATAGATTGACTGTAAAAACTGCTAGGAATAGTTGAAGTTTCCCGCATTCTATAGGAGTATTAAATGGATGAGAAGGCTTTTTTTTAAATTTTTTTTTCTTTTTTTTTTTTTAAATTTTTCTTTTCACCAGTATAGGAAAAGTACAAGCCTTGAGTGTGGAACTGAGGCTGAAAAAACAGTTTTGCAATCTGGAACAGTGGGAGGAAGTGCTAAGATATGGTGAGAGGAATATCTAAGCAGCTGTAGAGTATGTTCAATGTACCTAAAGACCTAGGGAAAGGAGGTGAGATGAGTTCACATAGCAGAATGGGCAATGTTTCCACAAAAGATAAAAGGGTTGTAATAAGGCATTCACTCATTCTAAGCTGACCATTAGCAGGCAGTAAAAAAAATGTTGCTAGACTCATCCAATCAGGGCTGGTAGGACAAAAGCACAGGTATGGTTAAACAAATTACTCTTTCTGTTTATTGTATGTGTCCATTTCTATTAAATGAGTATGTAAATTAGATACACATTCAAATAACATACTAGAAAGCAGAATTTGAATAGCATCAGGAGAAATTAATATGCTTTTATATTAAAAGCATCTCTACCCAGAGTCTCAAAGGTATGAGAAAACAGACACTGAATCAAAATAATCTGAAAGACCTGGCAGAAAAGAGATGAAACTCAAGAAAGTAATAACAAAATGTAGTTTAGAATCTCTCCAAAGTGTGTACTGGTTTGCACTAATACAACATAGTGAAACTCTTGCTTATTTATTAACAAATGTAAAATGACACTGTGCTGCAATACATTGGGAGACACTCCCTTTTTCAAGACAAAATCTGAATTTCTTTTAAATACATTGTAAGATTTGTATCAACAATGGATGAACATGCTTCCATGGAAGTGTGGAACATGCTTTCAAAGAAGCAGAGGTCTTTTATACAGCATTTGAAAAAAAAAAAATTAACAGCTCAAGAGACTAGACTAAACACCTATTTTCTGTGATCTGATAAAAATGTCTTATCTGATCTGATAAATATGTGTACACTGAGGTCCAGAATTAACCACAAATGGGGCACCTTAAAGGGAATAATGAGAACTATTATCAAGGTGAGCCTCACACAATATCATCTTCACATCTCAAAATGCAGAATGCTGTATTGAACCAGCTATTTTGCTGTTAAGTGTCTGTCAGGGATAACCTTTGCCTCTCTGGCATGCATTAAAAAACAAAACCAACTGAATTTCTTGTAATTTTGCTAGTGTGGTAATGGAGTTTCATTGACCCAAATAAAAGAATGGGTCATCTTGAAAATGAATATTTTCAGATAATGTATTTAACATAATCAGAATGATTTCTAACTGTAAATAAGTTACACAATTCTTTTTAGGAGTCACTCAAATTTATCTTTGACATGAAAATGTTTTTCTTTCTCCAGAATTGATAGTGCAGGTAGTGCTCATACCAGAGATAGGCTGTAGCTGCTTCCTGAGAACATGACAGGATGAAGCCATTTGCACCGATATGTTGTTCTGTCAGCCCTATGAAAGCAAGGTTTGAATTTAGAACAATGCGGAAATCACTGCTTTTAGGGAAGAGAAGTTTTGCATTGTTTCTAGCCAAGAACTCTAAGTGAGAGCAGGACTGGTCTCTTATTTCTTGCACTGGTGTAGATAAAATTAAACAGTTTTCCTTTTCAAAGTAAATCCTTTTCTTAGAATTTCAGAATCCAGTCATTTATGTTTCCATTGAGAGGAACTTTGTCATGGGATAAAGGTTTAATCCCCAATACACTGTGCATTTTAATCAGTTTAAATCTTTGCCTGAGAACAGACATTTCACAATCAATGGATTTTAATAATCTTTAGGGGGAAATTGCATTAAAGGCAAGCAGTAATACTTTTCTGGTTTCTTCTTTGTTACTATTTGTTTTCTATTCTGTTATTAACAATCTTAGCATGAGACCCAGATCTTAATTTTTATTCTCAGACCTTCATCTGTTCTTGATGATTTTTTTCTCGTATGAAGTTCTAATCCTCTGTTTGTGACAATGTAATCATTTCCACAGCAGCTAATTGCAATATTTGTAACCACTGATTAGAACTACAGGTGGGGATATGTAGTCAGGATCTACTGAATTAAAACCAAAACAAATCCCAGACAAGCCAAAACAAATGAGAGAGAACAGAAGTGTGTTCATTACTGGGTTTCCAAAGCAACTATTTTTATTTTGGTTTACAAAAACCAGCAGATGTAGGCATCCATTGCAAGGGGAGGACTTCTCTAGACTTAGCATTTTGATAACTCTGCTTCCCTTGTCATGGTTTCTTTAAAGCAATGGAATATAAGGTGATTTGAATTGTAAGGTTTGTTTTTTTTTCTGGAGCCACAGAGAAAGTAATCACCTGCAAACTAATGTTTCTGTCAGTGTGAGGTCTCTTCCTGAATGATTAAAAACTAGAGCAAAGCAGAGAATTTTGCTTTTATCAGTCACTATATGTTTGTTTAGAGAGACAGTGAAAGAAGAAAATATCAAATAGCTATACTGGATCACTGAAGAATGAGTTATTAATTTATAATTTGCCCTACAAGGGATGTGTACTGTGGCAGTGTCCCATCTCCAGTGCAGGAGGCAGCTGTAATTCACCTGTATTTCCTACCTTCTTGCCCTCCATGTTGGTACATTTAATTTATCCTTCCACCCCTAGCCGGGCAACCCAGAGGTGGATCAAGAAGAAATGAGAACAGAGCTCACCCCATTATTCCGTTTTCTAGTTCAGCAGACAGAAGCTGCTTTTCACATTTCCCCTAGATCTACAGTTGCCACATTTTTTTATGTGTTGTGTGCATTGTGGCCTGGATTTTTTTAATCAGAAATAAGTGGGATAATTACAGGAAAAATTGTTTCAGAGGCAGTAGATCAGTAACTGACATTTTAGCCCTGGGCCTGAGGGTGGATTTCCCAGTGCATCTGGGAAACTCTTCCTTTCTGCAGTGCATTTGCTTCCTTCAGATTGCATACAGGCAGCTATACCCAGCAGGAGAGAATAAAAAGGGCTGTGACAATCTATCCCCAAGTGAAAAAGAGAGTGCAGGCATCAGAACAGCTAGACCTGGCTTAGATAAAGCAAAACTATGTTTTTACTCATTATTCGTCTTGAACCTAATTCAGTCTATATTTTCTTTGAGGGCTGAAAATGCTTATTCAGAACTTTATTGCAAATATCAGACAGTGAGAAGCTTTAATACAGGTTGTGTACGATAGAAGAGTAGAAGATTTATTATTAACTAGTATTTTTTTCAGGCCTATTATTTTCAAGCAGCAAATAATAGTCTGTGTTAGGAATTTTTTATTAGATTGAAGCTAGAAAATATGAACAGGTTCATAGCAAAACAAACTGAAAAATCCCAAGCAATTTTTTTTTCTCTCAACTTTTATTTAACTGTCCCTTACACCTATGAAAATCACCTCCAAATCAATACTATTGATTATATTTCAAAGCTCATTATGAGGACAGTTTGAAGCGAAGTGGCAGGTTATCAGACTTTGCTTTAGATTATGTTTGCCAGTAGCGTATTTTAAGACATATTTTTTAACAACATGGTTTTGAAGCTTTGTTTGCCACAACTTTGAACACTTCAGTCATTGAGATGTGTTCCATGCAATGACATTCTATTTTTTGTGATGTAAATAAATCTGTTCTGCTCCAGACCCACAAAGGCAGAAATCTGGATATGTACTGTAAATATTTTTAATGTCAGTATGCATCTACCTGTATGTGAATCAATTCAGATGAGTCTATGACCCTTTTTATGTTCACTTTTAGTGAATATTCACAGAGTGACTGAAATTATTGATCAAAACTTTGCGTATGAAACAGAATTTTAACCTCAATTACCGAATCTTCTGAAATTGCTTGTATTTATCTTTCCACTTATATGGACAAGACTTTTGCTTTAATAGGAGTTTTGGACTCCTCTGATGGAAAAAATGCTCTTCAGAGGGAAAAAGTGAATATTTGGTATATAAAAAGATGTAATTTGAAGCTGTAATTGTGTAGCAAGTGAAATTGCCTTTGCCCCATAATAGATTAAATCAACTGTGGGTAACCAAGTGTAAGAGGGAAAAGAAAAAACTAAACCACTCAGAAATGCTACAGACAAAGGCATGGACTAAGCTTTTTTTTTTTTTTT
>VWZN01009589.1:143961-176419 GCA_013396955.1 Regulus satrapa
TTTTTTTTTTTTTTTTTAACAGTTGTGAAAATTAAACATTACTGGACTATCACAGCTTTCAGAATCTTGTATTTGTCTTTCACATTCTAAGAAAATGAATAAGACTTCTAAGGAACATGATGATATTTTCAAGCTATTTTAAAAATCAGACTTCACCCTAATTTATTTAACTATAAAAGAGGACAGAAGAAAATAACTTCCCTCATAATTTTTCTTTAAAACAGTTAGCTTAGCATACACTAGATTTAAGGCTAGTGTGATCTTTATTACTTTTTAAATGGAACTTCTCAGAGTTATTTGTCTTTGAAACAAATCAAGAAGAAGACCATATGTACCACTGCAGACTATCTCAAAATACAGCTTCATAAGCCCTTATTTCAGTTGAGAGAGGATAAAGAGAACCATTTATTTTCATAATGGCTCTATTAGGGCATACCATGCCTCTGCCTAGAAATGCCCTGTTAGCAAAGCTGTCATCCAACAATGATCTCTGGGAAGGTGAATGAATATAGCACAGACTGTTCCTGCATTCATTTTAAAATAGTCAATAACTTCCCCCATGTCTCTACTATTTCACAAAGCATCATAATTTCTAAAGGTTTATTTTTTGTTTAGTAATAATGCCCTCTCATGGACCACAATTCGATCCACACTGAAAACTTGCCTAAGCAGAGAATTATACACTAGAGAAATATTTACAAGATCTATTGTAATTTCTGCTGCAAGCGGTCTACAGAGTCATTTTTCAGACTACTGTGTGAATTTGATATATGGAATTTCTTCTCCCACTGTCCCGGTCATATTCCTGGGTCATATATGACTGTTCAAGACACTAATGGTATAAGATCAAGGAGATCCAGTTTCAGAAGTAAATTCTTTGTAGGATGCTTGGGAGCAGGAAGTGCTAAGAATAATAAGCTGGACACCTACTATGAAAAGGTGTTGCTTGGGAATGCTTAAAACCTAAGGGGTTTCCAGAGAGGATAATCCTTAAATGAGAACCCATGCCTCATTGGATTCAATGTATCCTTTTAGCTAGAGACCACATTTTGTATGTCTTGGTTCACTACCAAAAAATAAACTTATTTATCAACCTTTCATTTTTAAGATTTAAAAAAACCAAACAAACCCNCAAACAAACAAAAACAAACAAAAAACAAACAAACAAACAAACCACCCCCCCCCCCCCCCCCCAAAAAAAAAAAAAACAAAAAAAAACAAAAAAAACCACAAACCCAAACAACAAAACCCCAAAAATCAACCCAACATGACTTGGGAATAGGATTATAGAAACTTAAAATTATTTCATCTTAAATACAATTCTCAATTCCCATTAGAATAATTGGTCATGTGTTTCAAATACAACAAAGTATATGCAGATTTGATTTCACAAGACAGGAAGGAGAAAAAATGGATTTCATTTGGAAATCATCCGAGATGGAGGATATGGAAATTTTGTTTTCAAGGCACAAGAGAAACACTGCCATTGTATTTTGAAATAAAAAAAAGAAAAAATGTGAATCAAAGCCAATCATAATGATTAATTTGACATTGATCAGGGTGAATGCAGGAGAATATGGTATGGTAAATTATGATGAGACACAGGCCATTTACTTCAAAGTGTCAGTAGAAAAGTTTAAAGAAAAAAGTGAGACATTGCTGGGATTTATGATGAAATATAAATGTTGGTTACAGTGTGATCTCAAGGAGCTAGTGATTTTGAAGTTGTGATGTGAAATATCCTTTTTAAATTCTGTTATAAGTAAAAGTTGATATAGTTCATTAGGTGTTATCTTGAAGATTAAACCTTTGTTTTGCTCGTGGAAAAATATCTATATTGTGGTACAGTTCAGAAATCTTGTGGTTTTTGGGTATCTTTGCAGGCATAATGCCTAAACATTTGGCAATTGTTTAGGTAAGAAAGTGAGGAGAAATTTTAGGTTTTATGATAAATACACTATTTGTGCAAATAAGGTGAGAATTGAAACTAATTAAAAAGGGTCCTGTAAAACAGTGGATTTTAAATTAATTGCTTAATATTAGGCCTATGATATGGCTCTCAGATTTGTTGAAAATAGCAACAACAACAACAAACACAGAAACAAACAAAAAAAAAAAAAAAGGAAAGGGAAGCTTGAAGGAGTTAAA
Organism: Regulus satrapa; assembly: GCA_013396955.1. Classification (NCBI taxonomy): domain Eukaryota; kingdom Metazoa; phylum Chordata; class Aves; order Passeriformes; family Regulidae; genus Regulus; species Regulus satrapa. Next base: position 146,110 of record VWZN01009589.1, read on the forward strand.
GCATCACTAGGGAGAAAACTCATCAATACACTACTGCTAAGTAACATTTCACTATTTTGATTTGAGTGCTCTCATTATGAAGCCTGAACTGATGTAGGAGGAATTTAAAGCCATAGCTCTGAAGGCCATTAGGTCAAAGCCATCACTAGTCACGGACTTTTTTGCTATGGCATCAAGATATTATTCTTTACATCCTCAGTTCTTCCCTCAAGACTAGAAGATAAGCATTTATCAGATTCACCATCCTCTCCTGTCTCAAAGCACTGACAATAAGAATTTCAGATCAGATGTCAGTTCAGATTCTAGTTCTTGGTATAATAAACAATTATAGCTGTTAAAGGTTATAAAAATCTCTGTTTGGAACTCTGTAAGTTCCAGAAACATAAAAAACTAATCCATAAACACTTGAAACTTCCAAGTTTTTCAGAAGATCACCTTTCTCTGAGTATAATCAGTATTTTGTCTCTTGGGGTATGCTAGTGTTAATTATTAGACCACACTACCACCCATTACACTTAACTCAGTGACAGGAGTAAAATTCCCCTTCTCCCTTTTTTGCTCTTTGTGGCACATTTTCTTGGGTGAGACATCCATCTACTTATTCTTTTACTAATAAACTTGGAACAAAATACAAAAGAGGAATAAATGCATGGATGTAATTACCAGTTCCTGATTAAGCACTGACAAAAGTAATCCTGGCATGTTCTTGCGTTTGTCACTTTCAGGTGACATTAGGTAAAGAACTTCAAATTGCTCTTTTAGGGATAAAAGGTAGCAAAGCCTTTTCTGTGCAACTGGCCTGAAGACAGATACTTGAGCTGACACTGTGGCAGACTGTAAGTGCGCACAAGATATTCTTCCACCAGACAAAGTGACATTAATATTGTGCCTTGCCATGAGTTATCATGGCCACAAGCCATTAGTTCCAATTAAAATAGTGATTTTCTCTTTCAGAATGCAATGCCAGACTTTGTATCAGGTCAGTGATTAATGTGTATTCCTTTTGTGCCTTTAATGGTGAAATATAAACAGAGTAGGTTAATCATCCATCTTCTTTATAACTGACAGTTTTAAGTAGGACAAGCACACACTGCATGCAGACATTCACCTAGGCATAGTGACTGTTTAGTGAAGACAATCATTTGCCTCATACTCAACCTGGGGCTTCAAGCCAGAAGTTTCAAAAGGTGCCAGTTCCTGATGTTGTTTATCTACAGAAGTATTGTAATTTTTAAAAAATTTTTTTTTTTTTTTAGATTTTCAGTGGATTTTTACCGTAATTTATTCCAGATAATTAATCTAGAAGAACTGAAACATAGTGTCATGCTATCACAGTTTTAACTGACTATTGCACATTGATCGTGCCACGGTGTTAACTGTCTGTACTTATTTTCGTTCAACACATACACAACATAATAGGATTTACGCAGCTCTAAAAAAAGAGGATTAAACAAACTGCTTAAAGTTTGCTGTGGGCTACAAGCTCAGAAATAATTATTAAATATTAGTATTAGTTTGAAAGTGACAGAAACAGTATGTTTATAAATGCCACGACACACAGAGATGATTCATCATAACTGGAAGTAATACAGCTCAAAATGCAGGCTTCATATAATCTCTTGTACCTACATATCTCAATGACATGCAAAATACATTTATGAAGCTAGATTTTTTTAAGGTATTATGTTCTTGGAGAATTTCAATCTTATGTTTAGAATTTTCCAGCTGTTTATGCCTGCAGTTAGCTGCCAAAGGCCACAGGGTCTAGTGGCCCAGGAAACTGCTCTAGAATTTGCATAATAATATTATTTGCTTTGTTTTGTACATACACATAATGCCTATCGATGCCCTGGACATCTTCTTAGGCATAAGGGAAGTGCAGAGCAAATAAATAAGTTGAACTTGTTGGTTTTGGGGACAAGAATAAAGCTACTGTATTAGTCCATCATTTGAACTGATCAGCAATCAAAGCCCCCTGAGAAGAATATGCTCTTGGAAGCTATCCCTTCTCAAGTGATGTTTTCTGTTCTCTCTGATACATTGAATACTTTGGTCTAGGCATGGTTTTGGGATGGATCTTGCCAGCTTGAAACTTGCTTTTCCATTTTAAAGACTGGTCACCTAAACTGGCTAGCCAACATCCCAGCAGCCTTGCTTTACAGGATTTAATATTCTGTTATGCCCTTCCTTGTCAATGAAATGTGATAGATTTATACAGATGCACTTCTTCTCCCACCATACTTTCCTCCTGGTAGCAATATAAGGCTTTTAATAAGAAATGGCATTTTCTTAAGTGTCTAGAGAAAAATTGTCCAAATTTGTTACCATTTAGTAGTGCTGACAATACTCAATTAAGCACCACTTGTAGACCAGGTATTAAAAAAAAACAAAACAAACAAACTAAAAGCCAAACCAAACCAAACAAACAAACAAAAAAAAAAAATCAAAAAACAACAACAAAAAACCCCAAACCCTAAAACCAAACCAAAACCACAAAAAAGCCTCCCAAACAGGTGTATTTGTACCCCATCTAGCAACTGGTACAGCACTTATTTCATTTGTAGTTCCAGGAGCAGACATTTTGCCCATATAATCCATGGATTCCACATTATACACAGATTGTAATTTCATAGGAAAAGGTGGTGGATACCAGAAATTGAGAACTTTCACTGCTAAAGCAGGTCAAAATTTTTAAACATTTTCAGATGGAAAAAGTGGTTATTTATTTGGGAACAGTGAAAGCTTTCTCAAAATTCAGCCTGCAGGGTGATTTTTTTTAGGTAAGGGATTCCTCCCCTCTTAGGAATACAATAAAGTAATCCATCACCTAGGTATTTGCTCCATCTACTAATTCTCTTGGGAGATTAAAAGAGGAGAAGGAGAAAGCAGAGCATTATTAAAGTCCTCAAGACAGACTACTAGAGAGAGGAAAAATACTTAAAACTACACAACAGTAGCTCCCAAAGAGGCTGTTACCACCTCTCTCAGTTTTAAGTCACTATTACTTATTATCAGAGAAATGAGAGACAGCTGATCAATATATAGCATGCAGAGGAGCACCTGAAATTTTCTTGTTATGAGGAAAGTTATCATTTGCTAAGGCCATTACAGTAACATGCATGTATTCAAGATATAGATCAAGTTGTAGTTTTAAAACTGCTGAGTTTGTTTATGAAACATTAAATTCCTTGCAGTCTTTCAAAGAAAGGGATGGGAACAATTACTTGATTTGTGACATAGCAAGCAATAAAACCAGAGGCTTCTGCTCATGTTTACATCGCTACTCCCAGTACCCACCATGCTCTTCATGGATGTTTGGGTATGCTTGAGTGTTTGCGAGCAAACTTGTCATACCACGAGTACTAACAGTATATGGAAAGCATACATCTCTCATGCAGTCTGGAAACAAGATTTGTACATATACCACTGGTGTTTGTTCACCTTAGAAATGTTCAGCTACCAGGAAACCTAGAAGTTGTATCTACCAGATGCCCACCTACATGGTTTTGTCAGTTGACAGTATTAGCTCTCAGAATTAACTTCAAATCTGAATAGGGAAGGACCTTTGTTTTTTGCTGCCTTGCAATTTTCCCCCTCCCACTTCAAAATGAGAGAAAAAAAAAATGGTTCTGTACAAGCCTACAGTGAGAAAAAAAAAATGCAGTTCTGCTTTCAGCATTTTCTGAAAGGTCAAAGTATTTTCTTTAGTCCACTTCCAGGATTATTTAATGTTCTAGGTTTACTTTCATCATTACAACAGACCTTTTTCTCCTGAGAATGGCTTTTTGCATCCTTAGTCACTCTGGCTCATGAAGCCTCCACTAGACTGCATCTCTTCATACGTGAGAAGCAGTTTGGTTTTCATTCCTCTTCTCCTACAAAGATTGGTGTGTCCTTTTTACCTCTCAGAAATTGGTTTGAAACTCATCCTTAGTTCCAGCTGATGATTACCTATACAAGATGATGCTACCTCTTCTCTGAAAAATTGGATGTTATTTCATTCAGATGCCAATGACAAACACAAAAATGGTCACTCAGGCAAATTCTCTCTTCAAAATCCAGGAGCTGCTATGAAGAAAACACCCTTGTGATATTGAATACAGGATTCTTAATAGAAGAGTTTATTATTTGGGTGTTCAAGTTTGGCATGATACTGTCAGTAGTGACTTTAAATTCTCTCCTCACATGTTTTTGGTACCATGATGGCATGGGGATGGCAGGGGGACAGGGAAGGGACCTGTAGGAAAGGAGCTGCCTATTCTTCCTGAGTAGACCATAGTTTGGCCCTTCCAGAAATCCCTGTGATTCTCCAGAATGCTCCAGTCCACCAGCTGACAAATACCAAAAGACTGAAGTTCTGGGACTCTGCAGGGGCCACAGCCTCTCTATTCAGTTCCAGGTTAGCAGAACTTAGAGTGGGTTTGCAAAAAAGAAGGATCAAGCAGTAAGGACGGGTCTCACTGCAGCCTGCTGCCTGAGCTGAGATTTCTTCCCCTTCTCCTTCCTTACAGATCTCCTTTGTGAAGGGCCTAGGCAAATCACTTACTATGTCACACTGCTTAATAAGGAGGCAATTTTCACAAGCTAACCATCTTTCCAGAGGATCTCCAGTCTTCATCTAGAAGGACCATATCCTCTCCCAATATGATCATGCAATTGGCTGAGTGGTATTAAATTTCTTCCTTGTAGGTCTGAAATTGGCTGTAGGACTCTGAAAGAAATTATTTTTATTCTGAAAAGCAGTGAGAGGCAAATTAAAACCTCTATTTTCATGTTTTAAATGTCCCATTCTTTTTAGAAGAAATGGGAAGCTGAAGTAATTAAAAGAAAAATAAAACAACAAAAAACCAAAAAAACCCAGACAATCAGCATTTGAGTGCTCTAAAGAGTTTTCTGTTGTTGTTAAAATTATTGTCAAAGCCACCAGTATCAACACAATTTGCTACTGTGCATGTGCCCATGCTACATGGAATCCACCATAAACATATTGCATGTAACTAATTAAGACCTTGAAAGAGTTCCTGTTTGGTAATGAAGAATGCTTATATTTAAAGCATGGCAACAAGTCATCTTTTATGGTCATATTGAAATAAAATTATTAGACAAATACTGAAATTGTGGTAAAAAGTGCGAGTTTGGAGCATTTGTTGTTAAGGATTTCCTCCCTATACTTAAGAAAAGTTATTATAAATTATATTTTTCATTATGTGGGACCTACGTGCCTAAAATTCCTCATAAATGATATAATAAATGATAAGAATATTGAATTTTTTTCTGAATATCAAAGCTATACATTAACAGTAAGCTACTTACACTGAATTACATTGTATAGTAGTTTTAGCATTATCCTCTCTATATATCAGTTACAGATGAGAGTAAGATATCTGAGAGCATTAAATGCTACAGGTAAATGAAAACTAATTGCATATGTGGCAGCTTTCTTGTTAGACTCAAGTGAGTCTTTTAAGATTGGGTTGGAGTCACTGTCTTTAATTTACAATAGGAAGAAGAAAGTTACAGCTTTCTGTTTCTTGGTGAGATCTCTGTAGGTACATGGATCACAGTCAAGATAATGCTTCCCAAATGTTGACTGAGGTCCTCCTATTCCCCCCACTTCTCTGTGGTACCATCCTGTTCTACTCTTCAGTCTTTGACAAGCAGTCATAGTCTACTGCTAACAGTCCAAATTGTGCCAGGTAGGTCAGTTGGCACAAAATCTAGAGTCTAAAAGGTTTCACTTCCTTTCTATTCTGGGATGTGCCTTGTGCTGGAGCCTGTGCTTCCTTTAGCAGTACAGATGTTTCATACCCATTCCATAAAAAGGCCAAGATCAAGCCAGGGCCAGATGGTGTGAGTTTCCAAGTGAGCTTTTTCTCGCATGTGAACCTGCTCTGTGTTGCTACAGACAAGAGTTTACAAAGTCTCCAGACAAAGAATCTGGTACTGGTACATGTAAACCATATTACCTGTTTAATAAAATATTTTTAATGTGCAAATAAAAGGGCAGCCTAAGCCTCTGATTAAATCACAACTTAAAACAAATGTTTGGTTTTTTTTATTTATTAAAAAAAATATATTATCAGTTTCTGCAACAACGTCCCTATTACAATTATTAGTCTTTTCAGGGCCAAACTTTATTTACAGTGTGAAGACTCATGGAGTGGTCCATCTGGCTCCTGGCTGTGAAGAGAACCTTTCATGCCAAAATGCACCTCTGAGAGAAAGCACACAGGATGTGTAATGGGGCTTAAGCTAGAAATGTCAAAACATTTTGCATATCCTCATATTTGCAGCATCAATCATGACAAAATCTGGATCTCTGTTGGTTTTAAATATTTTTAAATTACATCATGAGTTCTGTCTTATTGTTTGCTAGTAAGCAAGAAGTTTCACAACATCAAGACAATGAGGCCTCTGCACAAAAGCCTACTGGTTTGTAAATGAAGAGACCTTTAAAGGAAAAACATACCAAAACCTCTGAAACTGGAATTGAAAGCTCTGTAAAATTTTGGATGTCAACACTTTTTATGGGGTTGTCACCAGACCTACTGATATAATGGAAATAAAAGTAACTGTAGACATGGTATTTTCTTGGTCTACCGGGCCAGATATCGGTGATGAAATCTCTCATGCATGTACAGTCCTGAAATCCAAAATCCAGCTTTATTTCACTTGAGGACACGAACCTTGTCTGTGTAATTGATCTTAATTTGGGCTTGGAGGTTTGTTTGTCACCTCTAGGTGTTCCCTATCCTGACTCTAACACAAAAAGAATGAGTAAAGAAAAGTTTTTCTGTGATCAGTGGAACCTCCAGACCTTGCCAGTTAAATTAATATTGAAAGCAAAACTTATGCCATGTACTTGACCCAGAGCTATGTTAGCTGAGAAGCAAAGTAAATTAATAGTGTAAATGAGGAAAAACTCCCAGAGCCCTCAGCATTTATAGTATGTAAGGGAGGGGGGAACCCAGAAAACACCTGAAGGGTAAGGATTTCTGGATTATACCTAATAACAACTCAGCCAGCATGGCTGATGTTAATGATCTGTGTGCAAGGAGCCCAAAGGTTGCCACATCTGAACTGTGCTTCCTTCTTACAGAAATGACAAGCAGGAAATATTCCATTACTGCTCCAGCCAGATCTGTAATGACTTCTCTGCCTTTTTCCCTGCTGTAGGTAAAGGCTTACCCATGCAATTTCCTTCTTTTGTCTTCACAGAGTTGAGGATAAATTATTTCAACCTCTTTGCAGGGGGCATTTGAAACTAAAGTTATTTTTAGGGAGAAATAAATTCTTTCATGTAAGATGCGGGAGTTGTTGCTCCTCAGGCAGCTGAGAGAAAATGAAAGGCACTTGAAGTCTTTTTAAAAGCTGGGTTCTGATGTTTAGCTTGAGATCAAAGAGGAAATGGGAAAAGGAGGGGAAGCCGAGTTTCTAGCAAGCTATCGGTATATACAGCCTTGTATATGCATCCTTTGAAGGACTTGCCATTACATTTCTGATCTTTGAACTCTTTTTCTTATTTTATGAAGGTGAACTGAATTTCTTTTCAGTTACCTTATTGTGAAACTAATGACTATGCCTTAGATGCCTTAAGAAGATTTTACGAACCTAAAAAAGAACACAGTATCTGTAACTTAGTTATTTCAAATTTTTTTTTTTAATTTTTTTTTTTTTTTTGGTGGGAAAAATGCCAATGTAGCTTTAAAAGATTAACATTTGAAAATATACTTTACTAGGTTTCCAAAAGCACAGTTCAGGATTTTGATGTCATACTATAATACTTTAAGCTCAGCGCTCTTATTTTAGTATATTTATTTTGTTTGCAATAAACCTCTTTTATTTTCAAGCTGTTTTATTTTTGAGAGTGGAACATTTGAAATTTAAAATTCATCTTGCTGCTTTTACAAATACTTGCAAAGCCACTGCTGACTTGTGTGAAGAATAATAATCAAGATAAATGAGCTACTAATAGCACTTGCAACTAATGCAGATACCAGCCAAGTGTTCCCAGCAGAACGACAAAACTTTCTTGTTGTTTTTGATCTAATGCTAGGTATACCACTTACTTTCTGACACTTTGAGGAAAAGCATACCTAATGGTGTGTAGCTGAGGGGCAGCACTGTCTATTTATCAGCGCATGTAGCCAAGAGATTGGTTGTGGAGCTCAGAAGCAAGCTGTATTGATCTCAGCTACACTACACTCTTATTGTTTCCTATACTTACCCAACCTGATGTTATCCACTGGAGTCAGGAATCAATTAGGTTTTATGGCTTCTGCAGCAGAAAATATATAATATCAAAGATGTAATTTCCAGTATAGTGTGGGATGCAAATATTTGGGGTTTTGACAAGAAATGGAACCAACATAAATATGAAGCAATTTCTTTTAATATTTTCATATGGTAATAACAGCCCCATTAATATAAATTTTTTCCTTTGTAGCTCTTTAAGACCTTTTCCGAGATGGGGAAGGAATGTAATTGCCGTTATTTACAGCTTATGAAATTGTGCAAGAGAGGGAAGAGCTGCCTTGTTCCAGGGAAGAGGAGGTTGCAGTAAGAAGAGTGGAAGCATACTTGCAAGAGTGGTTTGAGTGCTTATAAATATTGATGCAGTAGTGTCTTACATTGTGATGATTTCTGAGCTTCACAGATTCATGAGCTTCTTGTTATGTTACTACACGGTTTTTGTCAATAGAGAATGATAGCTTTTAATACAAAATTCTAGTACATTTGCAAGCACATGGTAGAACCCCTGGAGAGGTACTGATTTGGATCAAATGAGTGATAGAGGCAGAGATGATAAGATGAGGGATTGTTTTTTACTCAGTTTGTTGAGAGTTGTTTCTTTCTGGGAAAAAGAAGGATGGATTATTTACTTACAATGATCCCCATTTGTTTTTTTGCGTGCTCATGTCACACATCACAGGAATGGCATTAGAGCAAAATGTTCAACCCACTGAAAAATCAAGTGTTCCAAGTAGGTTCTGTTGTCACTGTCACCCAAGGAGCCTCAATGAAGATAGGTGCAAGGCTGCAAAAGAAAGCAGAAAAATGGCCCTAAGCTCAGCACAAGAAAACTGCTTACTAAAGGCAGAGAACATCACGTAAGGGCCTGGGAAATCCACGTCCAGCACCCAGATGATGCAGATTTCTGTGGGATCTCCTGTTGTGTCCTTGGTACATTGTGAGAAAGGAAGCAGAGGAAACTCCAATGGTCTTTGAAAAAGAACACACTCTGCTCTCTCCATGCTCATATATCCCTTGCTTGCCAGGGTTATGCCTCCCTGGGGAAGGAACTGGGCTAGTGAAACCCTGTGGGAACACCCCTGGAATCTCTGTATATACTGAGGATGTGACTGGAACACCTCGGTTTTGTATAGTAACCTTTTTCAAAGGTTTCATAGCAGTCTGTGGTAGCTATGGCAACAATAATCACCTTAACACAGAAGAAAGCAAGCAGTTCAAAGGCACAGCCACTGGAAATTGAACCCATTATCATAGAGGTACCTGCTGACACTGCAGATGCTCATTGGAAGAGGATAGAAGTCAGTTCTGATACAGGTGGAAGAACTGTGGGAAAAGGACAATTGCACTTTCACCTCACACATCCTCACACAATTCCTGCCTGTTATTTCAGTAGTCTGGGACCTGGCATACCTGGCAGCCTGGCACATATCTGTGGAAGAAAGCAAAGCCTAAAAACTGCTTATTCCCCTGCAGTCTTATTTCTGCTGTACAGTGTGTCCCAGTGGTCCAGAACTGTCAGATGAGACCATTGTGATGGCAGGTCTGCTGGATCTGATGTTAGCCTCTGCAGACTAAAAGGCTGGAGTGGTGATGCCCTCAGTCCCTACCAGCTCAGAATAATGAAAACAGTAAATCCCTAGAATTGATTACTTACTCCTCTTATTCCTTTGTGATGCTCACAGGCTGCCAGGGCTCCTTTGGTCCTTGTGCTAGGAGATTACAGTGGAAACTCACAAATCCAAAAATGCAGAATAACCTTGCTGGGCAGAACTCACTCTGCACAGGCTTTTCAACCTGCTTAAGGGTTGTTTCTTTCCCACCCAGTTTTTGTCTTTTAGTTCTCCCACTAGGTTTGCTGATGTGAACTATCTCCAGGTGAACATATTGAATGTTTTCCATCATGGCTAGATCTTTCACTAACCCTTCTCTCCAAACCAACTCAGATAAAGCATGTTTCCTCAACTTATCAGTCATAAATGAAAAACCTACTGTAAGCCCCAATGACATTGATTTCTGCCTTCTCCATCCTTCTCTCTGCTCTGCACTGAGATTATTTTGTTTAAAGCATTCAATGAAAGTACCAGTTGATAAGTACCAGTTGACAAGCAGACAGAATACAGAATTTTTTAATATTTTATTTCATTAAGTTAATGTATATTTTCCCTCCTGGCTATTTTGACAAAGTTTGCATACAGTACATATGAGAAACATTATCATGCAAAATATCCCCCAAACTGCTGCTGGTAAATGGTAGTGTCTATTTCCAAACATGATCATGTTTAGTTGGAGATAGGCAGCATCACCAAGTAATTAGGTACCTTAGGTAATCTCTCTTTGAATTACAAATTCAATCAGAAACAATAGATAAGATTATCCTATGTGAGAAAATGCATTATTATTATTAAAACAGCAGTGGCCCAAAGAGTAATTTCTGGGCATTAGGTCTTCTCTGAGAAGTACAGAAAAAACTGCATTTTTCTTGGTGCCATTGCCATACAATTTTTAATAGCAGCAATTTTAGTTTATCTCCTTCTGTTTTCTACCTTATACTTCTTTTGGACTTGGTCCGCTAGTGTTGCAAGAATGTATATGTTAACACAGTTAGGTCAAGTTTTTTAAAAATAGCATCCCCTTAAAATGACTTTTGGGAATGGACAAGCTGGTTCCCACTTTGCTCTGATTATTTCAGTCCAGGGGGATGCCTTCATTAGAACATGTGCTTCTTTGAGTAGATAACAACAAAAACCCCTCATAAAACCCCTCAAAAAACCTGAGCTGCAAACTATGCCTTAAAGAGAGGTCAAAAAAGAGGTATTCATCTAAAATACCTGAAATGCTCTCTCCACAATATATTTTATATTACTTTGTAATTTCCCACTTGCTGCTTACACGAATGGAGAGCTACATCCTTGTGAAATTAACGCACAAACATTCCTTTAGCATCTTTAGATGTCAATGAAAGGGTTGAAGGTTAATTTGGGTATTTTTCTTGTCTTTTTCTATTGCTCACCTTCCTTCAGTCCCTTTTCTGCCAAAGCTTATTAAGTTCACAATTGGATTTATCCATATAATCATATCTGCTCTCAGGAAAATAAAGTGGGTTTGAGTCCAGTACTCAATTTTGTTCAGAGGATAATGGGAGGCTTTCTAATTTTTTATAGAAGACACACAACATCAAAGAGCAAAGAAAGCAAACCTGTAGTGTCTTATTTTTTCATTTTTCAAGAAAATAGTGCCATTCAGATGGTATTTAGGTTTTCCTCCCTCTCATACTGAGGGTATCAGCTTTGGTTTTAATTGCTGATTTCTCTGTAGTACCCGTAACATATCAAATTAAGGCTTTGAAGGAAGGAGTCTAATGTCATCTTTGCAACTCAAATACTGAACTGATCAAAAGCTCTTCAGTCTTTTCACTTAAACTGATTTAGGCTCATTTAAAAGTTGTGTGCAAAAATGTTCAGAATTTAGCTATAAGGACAGATAACTTCACAAAATGGTCAAAAATACATAGTAATATCTGTGGGTGGCACAAATTTTACACAACTGTTTGTAGACACTCTGGATAAAAAACAGATCCCATCCTGTGATCCTGATGTCCTCTTTCATGTATTTCTTCACACAATTTTTATTTTCTAGACTGGTGACTCACTAGGTTTTCTTTCAGCACTTTTGCACATCCTTATGTGAAGAACTGTTGGACATGAGCTCTGATTTGTTGCCCTGTGGCATCTTCAAAAATAGATATCTGAATCTGTTGGTAAGAAAAAAGACAAATACAAATACAAAAAGAATGAAATCACGTCTGCCAGTTTCAGGATATGAAAAGAAATGCATTAAATATTTCTTCCATGTGATTCTGTGTGGGAGCTGGGGTTGTATTTTGTTTCTGCTACCTGTATAGTAAAAGGAAAGAATAAGGAAAAAGAAAATCTGTCTTAGGAAGGGTTGAACGCTCTGATCACAGCACAGAGTAGCATGACTTTGAAGGCCAGAGAGGAAGATCAGGACAGGTTTGCTGCTGTGTTGTTGTTTTCTTGGCACCTTGAGATCTGCCCTTGCTGCCTCTGCCCAGCTGCTGCATAGGGAAGCTATATGCCAGAGAATAGGGCTAGATCCCATACAAAGGGACAGAAGAGGCGTATGTGACTGATATTACAGGTAAATTTAGTCTTAAGTTTAGCTTTGATCCAAATTTACTCGCTACATTACATTTCTTCAGTACAAAACAGAGCTGAATCCAGAACACTGGAAAAATAACATCACATTATACACTGGAATACCCTTTCTATAGACACAGAAATCACATTCCTTGCCTCTTTTCCCTCCCCTCCTCGCTTTCAGGTTACCCTAAGTGAGACAATTAATTTCCTTTTCAATTAAGGTTGAGGTAACAATTGGTGAGGCCGCAAACATGGAGAACTCCATTACAACTTTTTCTTATTCTTTCTCAGAAAATTTTTGCTCTTCTTCTACTTTATTAAAACTGTGAGGCCATATTTTTAGCAGGAGGAAAATGATCTAACTGTGGAAATCAATTAAGTTATGGGGATTTAAATAACAGAGAATTTCACCCTTCTATCACTTGCATCTTACGCACCAATATGTCTTTTTTTTCAAATGTGATTATGTATGTATTTGCTAAGAATCACAGCAGACAGAAAATGCCAAGTGGTAAAAAGCACTGCTAGATGGGAAAAATAGAAGAAGGAAAAGCAGAAGAGGACAGAATTTCCCCAGCAAAATTTTCTCAGTGTTGCCGCTTGCCAGTTTAATGATACATAATCTTAGCTTCCTTAAAAACAAATCATAGTAATGGGGCCTCAATTTGTGTTTATTTTCTTTTTTCTTTTTATTTTCTTTTTTTAAATAGAATGTTTAAATATTTATTGCAAATGAGGGCACTTATATTTATGTATCACACACTGTAGCAGCCCTTCACTAAGAAATAGTTTCATGCATGATATTTGTTGCTGTATAGTTGCCACTGCTGCAATTCACTAACAAAGGCATCATGAACATCAGCCTTTATCATTACTTTTTCTGCCTCTTGGATGGGATGTGTGTTCTGTTTTCAGATTCTATTACTGGATGAGTGTCTCTGGCTTGAAAGAAAAAAGAAAAATGAGAAAAGAAAAAGGTATAAGCAATGTTTTTATTAAACCTTCCTCTTAGCTTTACACAATGCCCTTCTTTTTTTTTTGTCTTTGTAGACTCCATGTTTTTGTAATTGATTGCTCCATTGCTTATAGAAAGTTGAGAGGATAAGAGAAGGAAAGAGAAAGCACTCAGAATAATTCTGTTTTCTACTTTGTGAAGAGAAAAATCTGTCTCTGGTCTACAGTTAAAAAATTATTAAAAATTATATTTTCCTTTTGTATTTTAAAATAAATTTTATTTAAATAAAAAGTCTTTTTAATCACACCTTTTTTTTTTAACTAAAAAGAAAAAAAGTCATATGCTTTGCAAAATCTCAGAAGCAGGTGATAGTCACACTTGAATTTGTAAGGAAACAAAATAATTTTACAATGGAGCAGACACTGAAGAGAATCCTAATAAGGTTCAACAAGGGCAAGTGAGGGGCCCTGCACCTGGGGAGGAATAACCCTAAGTACCAGCACAGGCTGGGGGCTCACTTTCTAGAAAGAAGCTCTGCATTTTGGGGGAAGCTGACCATGAGCTAGCAGTGTGACCTTGTGGCCAGTAGAGCCAATGCTATCCTGAGGTACATCGAAGAGTGTGGCCAGTTGGATAAGAAAGATGGGAGAGACCAAGATGTTAAAGGCTAATGACTCAAAAAACCAGCAATTTACAAAAGCACTGGGTGCTTTGTTGAGGTCACATTTGCATCCCCCAATTGAGGGGGAAAAGGAGACAGTTTGGATGTGTGGTGGTGAAACCTCCAACCTGTAGTTATCTCTCAATGTTAACACTTGCTCAGGCTGAACACACTTTTTCCTTTGAATAGACCACAAACTGAGTATTCTCAGACATCAGTATAATTTGACCTGAGTGTTCAAACGAGCCTGTGCCTGACTTTGGTATATTTATCCAATATCAGGTTTGAAGCAATTTATTAATTTATTGACAGAATGTGATTAACTGGAGACCAGATAAATCACAGTATTTAGTCACTTCTAAGATATTATTAAGTACTTAAATCTTCTGAACCCCCCCTCTTTTACTAATCCATGAAAAATTTCATCCCACAAAGACAGATGCACACATTCCAGTCCCACCTCCAATAACCCTGCTCCTGGAAATGCTCACACAGTTCTGATAAACTGCTCATCAACATTACAGCATTCCATGTTTTGAAGAGCTGTAGCAGAGATGGTGTTCAGGACTAGTTCTGCTTTATGATTTGCTGAGGAATGAAAACTCCCTGTGTCCTAACAGCTGTATTTTAGAGAAGTTGAATAAATGGTTATTGACACTTAAAATTACTTACAATTTACTGCTGAAGACAATGAAGCAAGTCTAATGTTAATGCTAATCATGGGTACAAGTCAGGTGTGTTTTAATAGTAATACTCAAGGACTGACACATTTCACTTCCATTAGTTTTAATAGGAGTTATACATATAAATCCTTGCATATAAATACGTAAAGTACATTTTGTATGTAGGAAATTCAAGCCATTCTATTTAGAGCAGAGAAGAATGGTTTAGTCAGAAATGTCTTTCTTGTTACAGGATGGCAATTCTCATTAGGATGTTCTTTTTCAGATGCAGAATCCTCACTTTTCAAAATATTTACTGTTTGCTGCTCTCTGCAAAGACCATCAGAAGATTCTTTGGCATTCTGCTTTATGTGAGTCTGGCTTCTCGGTCAGGAAACAATCTTTTTGTACTGAACTGCAACTGACTAATCTACCTGGTGCCTAAATACAAGAGGGATTCCTCCATCAGTATATACTTTGTTGTGTTGTGTTGCTACTTGTATGAAATTAGGATTTGGTTCATGAACTAGAAATAAACTAAAAAAAAAAAAAAATTAAGATATTTTTCAACATTTTTAGGATCTAGTATGAAGTCATATTCTTTTAAATAAGAAGATTTTATTTTATTCATTTTGATGTACCAAAAGTAGTAAAGTCTTATTTAAAATTCCGATTTCCACAAGGAATGTAAAGAAAAACAACTTATCGGTTGAGT
Source organism: Regulus satrapa (assembly GCA_013396955.1). Classification (NCBI taxonomy): domain Eukaryota; kingdom Metazoa; phylum Chordata; class Aves; order Passeriformes; family Regulidae; genus Regulus; species Regulus satrapa. Next base: position 161,516 of record VWZN01009589.1, read on the forward strand.
CATTGCAAGTGTACTGCAGACTTAAAATACTACTCTTGTTTGCTGCTCAAGTTGTTTAACAGAATTAACAAAGGCATCAAATGAGGAAACAAAACTCCAGGTTTATTTTCTGAATTGGTGAGGATTGCCAATTGCTTCTTGTTCAGTTATTATCCCTCAAGGCTAATAATATGCTTCTAAAAGCTCTAGTGTCATTGAGAAGAGAAAAAAATCCTCCAGGAGACCAATTCAGAGACATTAAATATGGCTCTGCCTTTGGGTTGCCATTTTGAGGGCATTTTTCTCCTCTGCCAGCTGCAGATGGAGTCCATGGAACAACAGTGGCCACTGTTAGACAAAACTTAGCTTGTAGAAATACCTTCTTCTGGGTTGCTCTCTAAAGGCCTGCACACCAACATCCAAGGGGACTGTTCTTTTTAACTTCTTTTGCTTAAGTGCTTCAGATTTTCCATTAAGGATTTTTGGTGTTTGCTCATGTTGGTTTTGCCATTGAAAATGCTTCACAAGGTGATTTTTTTGGTAAATCCAGTTTGCTGTAAGATGGAGAGTGCTTCTCATGAAAAGGAGAATTCCTATAATCCGACAGATACATGATTTTTGCTTATTTTAGTGGTTTGGATAAGTATCAATACATTGTTTCTTTGCAGTCTTAGTGATTTGGTTCTAGGTTTGCTAGGAAATAGACTTGGATTTGAGTATAAGAAAATGTGATGAAAATCATAGCAAGCACTATTTTCTACATGACTTTCAGTAAAGGACCCTTGGGAAGTATATACTAAACAAATGTATTAATATGACAGGACCTGTTTCATTTGGTTTGTGTTCTGAAAGACAAGGTGAAATAGGAAATTCAGCAAGCAGGTAGGATGAAGTAAATTATGTGAATCGAGCCCCTGATGATATAATAGCTCAAATCCACAAAAATCAATAGCAAGGCACAAGGCCTTTGAGAGACCAAATTCTCACTGAAAACTTCATAAATTCTGTTTTGTTATTTGAAAACTTCTATTCTGAGTACACTTTCAGCCATATCACTAAAAACCTTCCTGTTACACAAGAAGTGATCTCATTTTGTGGGCTTTGCCTATTTATCTTTATTATTTGTACTGGGTGAGCTAGCTCTTTTTAATAGTATTGACTATGATGAGAAAAACTTTTAAATTGTGCTAAAGGCAATTTTTTGCTTTTTTCCAATATTTGCATTTAAAACTAAAGAAATATTACAGTTACAATAATAAAGATTTTTTTTAGTTTTGTATTTTATCCAACATACAACACATATTTCTGAAGTGGAACACTGGCTTCTTCTTTGCATATTATAGCTTTTATTAATGCCGTTCACTGTGATAGTCTTTATTGACACCATTTTTTGTGTTCTTACAAGCAGCCTATGTTTTTCCAGATTCACAATTGTACTGATGTTTGATCAAGATTTTGTCAAGGAGCAAGAGATCTCAGGACTTAAGTCTTTAGGAAATGATCATGTCTTAAATATGCTTCAGATGATTAATATTAATGGCTCTGGTGCAGTGGAGATCATGTGGAGGTGACTCACACTGTGTGCAGTAAGGAAATGGGGACATGGCTCTGACCTACTCCTTCTGGTCACTGTGTCAAACTTCCAATCAGTCTGAAAGGAGAGCAGAATATCTTCTCTTTAGTTCCTCAGCATTGCTTTTATTGCTTGTAATGAAAGTTAAGTAAAGATAATGATTGTGTATGATCTAAGTAACTCTCCCTTAATATATATATTTAGACTCCTGAAAAATTTTATCAATTCTTTGTAGATACTCACTTCTTCTCAAAGGTATCAGTTGTTACAAACCCTTATTACGTACTTAGGGTAACTAAATCTAGAGCCTGAATTTGTATACATTGCTATAATTGCTTTCACAAAGTGCAAATGAAGTGGTAGTGCTTGTGTTTGAGTATTGTCCATTTAGTAAGTAGGTCATGCCAGTGGCATGTAATTCTGCTTATCAGCCCTGTGACAGTGCAATGGCTCCCTGCCACTCTGTTAATGCAAAGCAAAGTCAAGGGAGCTTATTTTCAAAGACAGATACTAATCCCACAGTGACACCGTTTTATTACATCCTCAAGATGTCTGTGCCTTCTTCACTTGACATAAGTGGGTGGGTATGGACAGCTGGGTGTCCAGCATGGCCCTGCTTAGAGCTTACTGGATGTGAGACAGGTGTGGCTGCTGTAGCTGGTAGCATGTTGCTCAGAGCTCTGACCCATGAAATAACCTCTGCTGAGGTTACTCTGTCACATTAACCGGTGTCCTGCACCATCTTTGAGGCATCCTGGCTGAGCTGGACCTTCTCCAGCCAGCTACAAGCATGAGCAGCTTAGGCACACATCTTGACGTCTCTCTGTAGACACACTTTGAGTAACTGAATGACACCTGGAAGACTGCAGGTGCAAATATTTGCAAATATTTGACAATCTTTTCCTTCTGTCATTGTCCACAGTATCCTGCTCAGCTCAGATAGCAAGGAAATATTCTAGTTTGCCTAAAACCAATCAGTTAGAGAGAGCTGCTGAGAAAACCCTGTGGGTTTGCTTTTTAAGAATGCAACTAGAAGTCACAGACACGGCTTAGGAGTCCACTGTATAAGAAATGAACACAGCAGAAATTTCTTCACAGAGAGAAGTCTGACTTAAATTTGGTGTTTGCATGATTTTGAATGAGTAGAGCTGTGATCTGAGCATCTGGTCCAGATGTGACTTGAAATCTCTCTAAAACCTGCCCACTTTTGAAAACAAAAGTATTTGAATACTTCTGGGTTTTTCACACACCAAAAAGATATTTTGCTACATTCTGGAATATGAGCTAACTAAGCTGAGTTTTCATTCAATTTAATTTTGATATAAATAAATAATTTACATATTCAAAAATATTTCATTTGGTAAAACCCAATTATTGTGGCGGGAAGGAATATGGGATAGTGATTAATTGCATTTACTGCTAGACAAAAATCTCGTACTGCTTTGTAAAAAAATCACTGCTTATTGCCTAGTTAAGACATGAAAAAGCCATTGCACTGTTTAAAGCAGATCAGAAGCAAAGAGACAATATAGGTCAGAAACTCTACAAGACTGGAGAAACTTTTTTATTGAAGAAGAAACAATTAGTATATTTTCATCACATTGAAACTACTGATCTTATAAAAATCAAATATTTTAAATGCTAAATTAGAGAGAGATATGGAGCAGGCTGATTGTTGCCTGCAGGAAATCTTCCAGGCTGTTTTCTGACATTCTAAATATAAAATATACCATATAATAAATGTTTGATTCATTCTGAAGCCTGTGATGAATGTTTGCCAGGAACCATTGACCACTGCCTTATCTCAAGTGGAATCAAATTGGAAGTATCCCAGAGAAAGCAAAGACAGACCTCTGGAGTTCAGTATTTTATCCAAGTTCTTTGGACAACTTTAATCTTGCCTGAGCAGATAAAGCTTTTTTTTTTTTTTTTAACAGTTTGGTGAGAAATGACCACTTTCAGCTGTGCAGTGAGTCTCTAAATCTGGAAATATAATTGTTGGGAAAGAAGGACAATGGATTGTTAGGAAAGTTGTCCACCACCATTTTTTTCCATACCTTTATTTTCATTCAACCCCTTTTTTTTTCCATGCAAAAACTGGAGGAAAGCCCACTCCAACTCTTTTTTTACTTTAAAGGCATTCTGTCTCCTGCAAATGTTTTAATGAGACCTGCCTCTTTCCTGACTCTTCTGCAATAGGAATTTCATATACAAGTCAAAGCTCTGCAATTAAAATGCCAGAACACAGCACATGAAAGGACAGATTAAAATATGTCCATAAACATACCCAATTTATAGGCTGTTTAGTCATAAAACACACACACACTATCTTAAGGTATTTTGAATACTACATAATACAAAGATAATTGAACTGGAATAAAAAATTGAATGAAACATTCTTAAGCATAGAAACAAAACCCTGTGAGATTTAATTAATTGTCTGTGGGAAAGTTAAAGAACAATAACAGATAAAGCAACATCTAAATGTGTGGCACTTTTGCACATTTGTGACATGGTATCCATAAATGTGCAAACTTCTTAGCATTTTCTCATACATTTCCTCTCTCTTTTTAGAAACTTCTGGCTTTATTGCTGGCTACTTCTCATGCTTTATTTGTGTGAAAACTCTCTTTCTTCCTCACAGAAAAATGAAAACAAGGGAATTTCAATTTAAAAGGTCAAGTCAGTATTTGTTGCCTTTTAACTACAGCTTTCTATTGTAAATTGTTGCTGAGAAATTAATTGTAAAGTGCCAAGAGGGTATTCTTCATGACATTATTCCAGGGCGTAGTTTTCAAGCTGTTTCCTACAGAGACAGAAACACATTACAAGTTCTGTCCACATGTAAGATAGCATGCACTGGGGCATAATGATAAGCAGATGGCATTATTTGCAGTGGAAGTAATAGCAACCAGAAGCATTTCTGCCTACATTATTTTGCAAATGTTTTTAAATTATGCCATGTTCAAGTCTGGAACTTTATGTGGTTTCCCTTTCTAAAGCACAGGTATTGATAGCAATTGATGAGAGATCTGGTGGTGATAAGTAAACAGAGTAGTTATTGGGAAGAAGGTAGTATTTAAAAACAACACAACCACAGCAATCACTAGAAAAAGAACAAGATAGAACAAATACTAGTGATATGTTCCAGAAAATGGAGGAAAGATGAAACTGGATGAAGGTTTTGTCATTAAAGATGGTGTTTCGAAAAGTCTTCACACGAATATGCCATTAAGAAAATCTGAAGCTTCTAACTTTTATTGCCAATAATATTGCCTAATTTACCACCACCATCTGCCTGGCAATTATTGCTGGAAGTAGTGCATCCAAGGCAGATTATTTCAGAGAATGACTCTATAGTTCATGGATGCATTGTGAGATAGAATGTATTAGAATGGGAGATTCCCAGGCTAGCAGAGACCTGAATCAGAAATTTTACATACACATGCGCACACAAAAATATATGCAGGTGTGTGGATAGATACAGAATATGTCTCTACGTGTGCACCTATACATAATAGTGTAGAATTGAGTCTTATGCCATTCTACTATGATAGAGTATTGCTAGGTTAGTCCAATGTTCCCCTCTTGAGACTTCAAAAAATCTGTGTTTGAAAAAAACAAAAAAACCCACCAAAACCCAATCTATTTAGAATATTATTAAAATTCTTTCCTCTGCAAGGGTATTTTGTAAGAACTTGGAGTTGTATTTCCTCTAGATATATGTCCTCATGGCCTTCTGCACTTGGAATTGGACTGTAACATTTTTAGCGTGACCAATACATTGGAAGAGATGGTGCAGAAGTGACTTACATCTGTGGCAAGTCCCAAAGGGATTCAGCCTCCAAAGGCACAAAGGGCCATATGCAAGAGTGACAGTACCTGCTGGAAGGCTGCAACCTGTCCTCCTTCTAGCACTGGCTCAAAACAGCTGGTGTGGAAAAGGATGGGCAAGGAACACAAGCCAGCCTGTTCCCTGCTGTGTGGTAGAGCACAACTAGCTGCTTTCCTTCTTACTCCTGCACTGAAGAGCAGGATGTTGTGCCACCATGGACTTCAACAGGAGGACAACTTTGGACTCTGCGAATTCACTGCAATTGCCAGCTGGGAGGAAGGAGAGAGATGAGACATTGCTTTACATCCTGCTGTATTCTGGAGAGGGCACAATCAGAGGGAGAATCACCATACTCTTGGGAATTAGAGTATTTGGAATGAAACAAAGTCTGTGCATTTGATCAGAGCAAAAGTGAAATTATTTTGGAATCAAGTTTGAGAAATATGCTGCCTTTGTAAACTCCTCTGTTAAAAAACTCAATAACAACAAAAAACGTTGATAATGCATATAGACAATTAAGTTATGATCTGTTATGGGGTGACCATATCCCATGTTTTGGACACTGTTCCAGTGATTCTACCACTCAAATGTGATAACCTGATAAGAAGGATCACCAAGGTATTTCAGTATTCTTATTTCTTTGTATCATGTTAAGGGCAAGAGTTCTGAGAACAGAGAACGGCCACTGCAACATAGAGCACAATCCTTGCAGACTACAAACAAATGGTTTGTAGTCTGAGCAAGTGAAAGAATCAGGACTGGAGAAGGCTTTTATTTGGTGCATTTTTGGCAGAGCTTCCACCACAAATCTGGGGTTTCCTGGTGTCTGTGGAGTTTAGATTGCAACCTGGAAAGACACAGAAGTATGTGTTCAGTTCTGCAGGAAGCTCTCTAGCACTGAAAGCAGTAAGAACTGTGTCACAATACATGATTACCCTTATTTCCATGAGTTGCTCAAGGATGTAAAGGGCCAAGTTAGAAATCAAATTAGGTTCTACCAGATGATTTAGTAAAAAGATTGACAACTGCAGAAATTTGATTTCCTCTCTGAGGTCCAGCTAACACCTCTGTGACTAAAATGCCTTACAGAAATCCAGAGCCCCTATGTTAGTTGTGTTGAATACTTGCTCCTGACTGGTTAGCCATGTCAGCATGGACATGACATCAGCAAAGACAGGATTTCTGACTCTGCAGTTCAAACTTAGATTTGTAGTTGAGCTGCTAATGCGACACAAATCTGCCACAGCAACCTCAGCAGAAAAACTCTAAGAGCTAACTGTCTTATAAATTTGACGTACTCTATTTTCATAAAGGATCCTGTGCATCCCACCATTGTGCACAAGCCTAAACCTAGCTGTTATATTGAGCTTGAAAACAATGAGGGCACTGCACTGTAAACAAAGGAACAATTTGCCCCAGTGAGCACAATTAAGTTTGTTTCAGTCTGAGATGTGAATTGTAGTCTGTGAGAAAATCTTCTCACGGAGATTCAAATCGTAGTACATCTGTTTCTCCCACCTAGCTTACATGGTTCCAAATGGCAAATTATTATCTAAAAACCAAACAGGATAATTTGAATACATTATGCTTCCATGCAATATTACATTTAAATACTGTTTTTAACAAATTGATGTCTAGCTATTGACTTACTGTATGTGATAATGACTAAAATTTAAATAGAAAATATTAATTTTATGTCTCTTCATGTGAATATGTAAAAACTATACTGCATCGAATATGGATCTTATGTCATACAATTCAGAAAATATATCAATAATAACATTGAATATAGCTGTACACACAGGAGGAATACAGCAGGATCAATACACATAGTCCCAAACACTGCCCTCCTTTTGATTCTTAAAATCTTCCCTTCCTTGACATGTAAGTGATATAACATAGATATAGAAACCAGATAGAAAATCCTGGGTTACCTATGAGATTTCTTTTCAGCAATCCTTACGACTTTTGGAGGATCAAGGTTGTATCCATATGTTCTTGAAATTTTCCCTGCAGTGTTTTTTTTTTGCAGTCCACTTTTTCAGTCATAAGTGGAAAATGAATTGCAATGGATTTTATAGGAGCATGTGGGTTAAAACTGGCTGAAAGACTATAAACAAAAGATTATGAGAGTGACTAGGGGAAAAATATCTAGTAGGGTAATGAAGGGTGCAGATTCAGGATTGCTCCTATTTAACACCTTCATTAGCAATCTGGAAGAAAGAATAAACAGCATGTTAATGAAATGCACGAATACTAAATTAGGAGGAGTCACAGATACAAGTGAGGACAGAAACATAATGCAAAGGCGCTAGGGAGAAATGTGGCAGGAAATAACAAAGCATGCCACTACTCACAAGAAAAGCATACTAATACACTAAACCTAGAGCAGTGTGACTCAATGGGGGAAAATCCACAGAAGCAGTAGCATTGGAAGAGATGCTGGGAGCAACATATTAGATATGCGGTGCAATGTGACATGCTGGCAATAAAAGCCAATGTATTCAGTGCCACATATGCAAAGGCGTAAAGTCATGGATCAAAGAGGCCATAGCTTCTCTAAATGCTTCTCTACTAACAGAAAATGGAATGTTCTGTTATGAGAACACAAGAGTCCTGATACTGAAGAAGAGAATCGGCCCACTCTCTCCAACACGCCCCCCCCCGCCTCCCCCTCCCAATTCAGCAGACCTATGCTCAGTTGAACTATTAAGTGTTTTGGTTAGAAAAATTCTGCAAGAAAGAACAGAAAAGAAGTGATATATAAATATAAATTTATGGAAAATTTCTGACGAGGATGAAGTCAAAGATGGGTTAATGACAGGAACAGGAACTGGCTATACTCTGAAAAGTTTTTTAACTTTTATTCAGATCAACCTAATTTTCTTCTGTAATGAAAGCTGACAGATGAATAGCTGGCACATAACTTGCAAAGGGAAAAACATGCACACTTTCCTATTGTTAAAATATTTTTCCCTACCCATCACCTACATATAAATTGAATGAAAGGAACCTATTGTGAGAAAAATTAGGGCCAGTACAGTTTCTCATGCTGTGTTTATATCTGGAATCAGCGGAAAATTGCTTGACTCTTTTGATTTTTTTTTTTTTTTTAAGAGCTAAGTAGGCCTTTCAGAAAGGGAGAGAAAGAGAAAATAAGACTTATTCTCATTTTACTGGTGAGTTTTTAAAGTCTGCATGTTGCATGAGTAGACATTTTCTTTTGAAAAATGTCCTTTTTTTGACAGGATGGAGAGATTAAAAAAAGGAACAAAATACAAAAACAAACAATAAAACTAGTTGTGCCACTCATCTATATTTGTGTTTTTGACACAATATGCATTCTAACTCTATCATATTTTCTACATCTCACCCGAATCTAGTAAAACTTTAACTGAGTATAATATTTTAAATCATATAGTAAATAGTACAATGACAATGAAACTGTAACTGAATAAAGGTTTTTGATCCTGGGGGTGATGCTGTATCTACAAAAGGAGAAATCGAATAGATTAATATTTTTCAGTTTGTAAAAAATGGGAAGGCATGGTTAACATTTATTTTTATGCACATTCATATAAATACACTCATTACTATGACCAATATGGAAGAGTGAATAATCACTCCTCATTCTTTTTCATCTCACAATAGAAGTATGCAAGAGTAGAAAACAAAAAAGATCAGCCAGCTGGTGTAAACCAGAGAAATATATTATTCCACAGTATGTGTAATTAAGCCCCACAGCTCATTACCAGAGGATGGTGCAAAAAGAGGTTAGAGAGATCTCAAAAGATTTGGGTATGGAGGAGCACTGAGAAGAAAGTTTCATATTGAACTCGTCGCTCAGAAAGTCCCTAAACTTCAATTTACCAGGGCTATGCATGGTTTGCACCTTAGTGGTCACTCTGTGCATACTAACTGTCCTCTGCTGTTGCATGTGTTCCTACCCACACGCCATATATGCTACAGGCCTTGTACTATTATGTTGACCCAAGGAAGTATTTTTAAAGCTAAAAGTTATTATTGAACAGTGCTAATCACAATCACAATCACAATTAAATACTCTATGAAGACACATTTTTCTTAAAAGCAAGTTCAATGAGGGGGGATTTTGAAAGCATACATATGCACACACACAACAAGGGTTGGGAAAATGGCAGAACTAGGAATTATTAATACTTTTTGGAAGAAGAATAATGTTAATTGGGTGCCATCTTACAAACTACTGTTTTGCCATCAGGACTTGCATTAGGGTGCAAGCATTAAGGTCTCTGAACAGCTAAGAAACAGTTTTGTGTTTGAAAAATAAAATAAATGACAACATAAAAAATTTAGTCTTCAGGGACTTCTCTCCACAGCAGAAATATATAGAATGTACTGTATAGGATCATTAATAAAGTTCTGTGGTTAATAAAACACTTTTGGGAGTTTTAAGGGTATTGTATAGTGACACATTTTTCAGTACGCACCAGGTCTAGTCCAGGGCAATCAAGCTTGTTTAAAAAGATAATGTGGAACTGGGTTGTAGCAAACCTTAAGTGGTGGGAAGGGCCTTGCTTGGAAAAGCTGAAATCCAGCAGATGCTCTTGGGTGTGCATGATTGCTTCTATAACTTGCTCTGTGTTTGCTGGATTTATGCAACTGTCTAGCTTCCTTATGTTAGACAGAAGGGAATATGCCTCTCACACTGCATCATTGAAAAAGCACAACATTATATCTAAGGAGAGTTAGACTCACTTGCCCAGCTTTTCTTTTCCTATCCCCAACACCGCACAGATGTTGAAAGCTTTGTTAAAATTGTTACTTTATTTTGGGTAGGTTAAATGTATATTTCAGTTCTCTTTGCTAGGTGAGGAGAATAATTTTAGTTTTAGAGGTTTTTATAAAGAAAGAAATAGTAGATATTTAAAACTAAGTAAAAGACTAACTTTTTGCACAACATATTGTGTATGGTAAGTGTGATCCCGGGGGAAGATTAAGAAAGATGTCATCAATTGCAGGCCCTATCTTATTCATAATAGGTTAGAGATGGCATGTCCTAGTAAAAAAAAAAAGTTTATTTAATTATTAAACCTATTTGGATTGACAAGACTTTTGACATAATGTAATGCAAGTAGTGCAATGAAAAAATGTGTTAATGAAATATCTGATTTCTATGAGAGGGTGAAGTTTTCTTGTTTTCTGTGGATTCTGTTAGCCTAGTTGAATTACTTTTTCATAATATTTTTTAATGCATTTAGCTAGAGAACTGTGTAATTATATTTATTACTCCTGTAAAGGTTGAAGAAGAATATGTGGGAGAAGAATATATAGTAATTTTATTATCAGTTTTACTGCAGCCTTTTGAGGCACTACATCCCTACCTGTATGTGCACAGATGCTTCCTGAAGAATATTGGTCCTTGATCCATGTATTTCATACTGCAAGTATATGATAGTGCTCTACTTTTATAGGAAGATCCACTCAGTTTGATTTTCATCCCAGAAAAACATCCTTATTAGCTCTGTGGGCTGGCATGTGTTACAAAATACCTACTGATAGAGAAAAGAGACATAGTGAATAAAAAAAGTGTGTACCATTGAAGCCACAAACAGGCATGTTTGGGGAACAGAGGATGCTAATTCATACATGTGCAAGTTCACTTGTTAAGTAAATAATACCAAATAATATTGAATACCTTTGTTTTATGAACAAATTCCTTCCAACAACTGATCAGCTTTAAAAATAGAATGAACCTTTATTAAAAAACTGTCCCACATGGACAATTATGTTCTTCATGGTAACATACATAAGTCTTTATAAGACAAGCTTGGTATTTTTCTACAATTTTGTGTCCAAAAGTCATTGCTTTTGTCTCCTTCCCAGTGTTTCTGCTCCAAATGACTGACTACCCTTTCTAGGCTTCATCTGATTCCAGCTAGTTCCTCTGGAAGAGGAGGTGCAGAGATGATGGTGCTTGCCTTCGCAGGGGAACGCAAGCCTGGCAGACTGGTAGTTAATGGTGCTGGAAATGGAGAGCTAGGATAACTTCTCTACTTTCTGAGCCTGAACTGTCCCATAGTATTTACCTGTTTGTGATTGGTAGACAGTTTCACCACATGACTCGACCAAAAAGACGCTCTCGAATATCTCTCTGATAAAGTTCTTTTTTTTCCTCTGTGCCTGAGATTGCTGCAACACACAGGCTCCTTGGTTTAAGCCAAATTATTAATACAGCAATAAAGAATATTTTGCATTTATCAGTTATTTTAATCTTTTTCTGTATTCAATTTTGGCCAACAAGTCTTGGCACCAGCCATGAGCTGTAGATCATAGTAAGTCCCAATTTCTCAGCTCCCTGAAATATTAAAGAATTTTGCCAAAAATAGATGAATTCTTCATGATTGCATTCCCACGTCCTTTTTCACTCAAATAAGGAGCACATGTACAGTGGGCACACTTAATCTTACATACTCTACATTTGTATGTGGGTTGTGATTATTGTGGTAGAGTATACCATTTTAACCATAACAGCAGCCACCACTGTTTAAAATAATAAATATATCTATAATATACTGGAGCAAATCTATGCTAAACTTCATAGGTAAATGGAAAGATAAAACACCCTGGGAATTAACAGTAAAGGAAATAAGTCTAAATTCTTGCTGCATTAGCAGCATGTTGACTTTTTTTCTTCTGGCACTTAATGTTTTGCTATGATTTCTTGGCATTCGGCGCAGCTCCCCAGAGTATCCAAAGTGCAAGGCTTGATATTTGCCAGGTAAGAACCAAATGATGCTGAAGTGTGATATCTTGCATGTGGATTTATATGTCTATTAAGCTGACAGTGTAATTATCATATCTATTTAAAACATTTCAACCTGCATGAGAAATTAATTACATAATAGAATATATTTTTTACTTACTGTGGTGCTTTTTTTTTTTTTTGCATTGCCACGGTTGTGTAAAGTAGCCATATGTCCATGATAACCCCATGTTTTTTACTTTGTGCTGAAACTGAATTTGTGTATTAAGCTTCACTGTAGCAGAAGACTCAAGACTTCATTTTTTTAAGGCTCAATACAGCAGTTGGGCAGTACTTTTTATCCCTTTTTTAAACACATATCCAGTACCCTTTATTGTCCTTGGGAATTATGCATAGCTGTGAATGGAAGGACTGATAAGCACAAGTATTAAAAACACATTATCTTGAAGTTTTGCATATGTTTTGGAAATTTATACTCTACTGCATGTGTGAAATAATGGATTTGTTTTTAGATAGCTTATCAACAAAAATAAAGTAGTCCATAGATAAAGAATTAATAGTTTTCAAGCATTTTAGTCTGTCTGAAGTGATGACATGAGAATATCTCTGAATTTTTAAACCTCCCCTGCCAGGACGTAGACACACTTAAATGTTCAGATAACAGCTTCCTATAGCTGCATGTTGTAAGCATATAAGTAAAGAAACAAAAGTGTGTTTCTATCCTATTGCTGGAATAGTAGTATATAATACTGAAAAATTGTAAATACATTATGGATTTGCAGAAAAAATATTCTACCAATCACCAATCTTCAGAACTGTAAAAAATCCCTTAAATCCCTCTTTTGAATTATATATAGGTATGTGCAGTATTTATTGAAATTTTGTCAAAATTTAACCAAAAAATGTTCAACAAGCTGTCTGAGATGATCAGGATTGTTATTTCATGACAGCTGAGTCTGAGTCTGCAAAAAATTCAGTTTTGGCTTATTTAGAGGGCAGTGATGAAGCAGACATTGCACTGGCTTCAGAGGACATAAGCAGACACTTCAAAATTAGCAAATCTGAACACTGACCAGGATATCATATTTCCTCTAAAAAAGAAATTAAATATTTTAAATCTGCTAAGTGATGTAACTGTATTGCAAACTATTTCCTTTTTTGTGTATATAGTTTAATAAAATACAATACAGTACATACACACAGTTAAAGAAACTGACTTTTTTTTTTTTTAAATTGTACGGAATTAAAAATATTATAAAATATTATCGCAAGAAGTTTAGTATACCATACCATAGGAATTGTATGCTATGAAATATCAAAAGACATAAGAATTCATTCTGGTGTGTGTGCATATGAAATAAGCTTCCTTGTTATACATATCTAGAGTGCATAGAAACAGAATTATCTCCCCAGAAAAACAAACAAACAAACAAACAAACAAACAAACAAACAAACAAACAAACAAACGTGCTTTTCTTTCACTTGTATAAATTCAGAGTTCAGTTTATAAATACATAATTTTCCAGAAGATAATGTATATGTCCTCTGTTTCTAATGCTCTACCATTTCTAAAGGCAATCATTATCGAAACAGAGAAACAACCTATGTTTTTTAATGTAAATCAGGCAAATATCCTGCTTATCCTTTTTGAATAGTAAATAATGTAAAACAGGCACTTAGGAAGAGTCCTCTGGTAACATCCTCTCCTACAACTCAGCTGACAAAATCTTCTTTTGTCATTGGAAAAAAATCATCTTTCAGGGGTTTAATTAAGACTTACGAATATATGAGTACAGCCTTCAAATAAGTATGTGGAAAGTTGGAACAAAAAGATTGTTAAGGCCCCTTCCAATTCAAACAATTCTGTGATCCATTCTATGATCTAAATACACGAAGAAATTATCAAATACTTCATCCAAAGTTGTTCGGGGTTTTTTTTTTCCCCAAAGAGGCCAAAAGAAAAATAAGAAATAGTTACTTATGAGCAAAACCCCCAACATTTCTGCTCCTGTGATGGAGACAGAGGTATCTGTGAAACACACCCAGATGAATATTGTTAGTAAATAAAAGTACAATGATGGAGGATTCACACTTAAAAGAAACCCAGAAAAATAAAAAGACTATTAATAATAGCCTTTAATTAATGTTGGTACTTGCTTAACTTCAGATCTCACAAACAATTCTATCAGTAAAGGTAACATTATGGGGTCCTGTGAGCTGACAGACAGTTTTGCCTGGCTACAATTATTCCTGTGAATATGCATAAGCTGCAGGAGGAGGACCCAAACTCAATTGAAATCAGTAAGAAGATTTGGTGACAGCAAAACTTTTATATGGAAAGTGAATCAGAAATATTCCATATGAAATTATTAATATCATAAACAGTAAGTAGAGAAGATTGAATTATCTGCAGTACAGCTCCATAGAGAATTAAAACTCTTTATAGATAACTTCCAATAGTGGCAACCTTAAAGGATAACTTTCAGCTTCAAACACCAAATCCATTTTATAGAAAATGGCACTACAAGGTATCACAAGATAGCATCAGATGTATTACAATAGGAATTGAATTTAATGGTGATTAATTAATTACAAGCATAACAGATAATAGCAATATCTCTAATCAGAAGAGATTACATTATTCCAAGATCAAATAACATAGTAAAGATATGTATTTGAATAAATAATACCAGCTAACTTGCACCATTTAATTTATCTGCTGAATAGAGCAACACAAAGTGGCTGACTAAGTATCTTTTCCTTTTTTTTTTT
>VWZN01009593.1:7351-19055 GCA_013396955.1 Regulus satrapa
TGGACCAATATGTGTAATACAAAAAACCAAACTCTGCCTTTCTCCCATACAGAAAAGTTAACATTTTATTAATCACTTAATCCTTTTAATATAATTTGTAAAGGAAAATTCTCCTTTTTAAAATAATCAGCCTGCCTAAATTCCAGCTTGGAATGTGCTCTTGTAGCCAAGGCATAAGTATAAAACCAGTGAAAAGGAGGGAAGAGATTTACAATGGAAATTCTGACAATTACTTTGCAATAATAAGGTTTGGAGAGACCTGCTTTAATCAAGGTGGTGTGAATATTTAAAGTGGTCTATTTCTTGATTTTCAGTTCATCTGATGAAATCATAATTTCCAGTGAAATAATTTTTTTCTTAGAGGTGCAAGAGGGAGAAAGCAAGTGAAAGATCCTAATTTTCTATTCACTTGATAGAAATAGATTACAGCTTCTTTAACCCTCTTGATTCCAGGCAGATGGAGCTGAAGGAATTGCTTTCATTTTAGGAGTGATTTTTTTTACTTGATAGTGCAGTGCAGATACAAGTTTGGGGTGACAGTAACTCACAGTAGTATAACAACAGCATGAATTCTCTCTGATGTGGGAATGATTTGCTAAACTTTCTTTGAATTTGGTAGTCACTATTGTGCTATAAATAACACAAAGTTATTAGGGTTTCTAAAGAAAGACAATTGTTCATTGGGGATGCTGGCTCACATCACTTTGGGTTTTATTTCCATCAGTAGTGGAGTAGTGCTACTGATTTCAGGTGCTGTATACTGATTCTTGCCATGATGAATGAAGAAATGATACTAAGGATAACATATCCAAAAGAATCCATAATGACAGGTGTATCTTTTGTCATGGTATAACTCCAGCAGGCAGCTCAGCCCCACTCAGCTGTTCACTCACTGCCCCTGGTGGGATAAGGGAGAGAACTGAGAGAGTAAAAGGGAAAAGACTCATGGATTGAGAGAAAGACAGTTTAATAGGGAAAGTTGTGCATGCATACAAAGCAAAACAAGGAATTAATTCACTGCTTCCCATGGGTAAGCAGATGTTCAGCCATCTCCATGGAAGTTGGGCTTTGCACATGTAGCAGTGACTTGAAAACACCGTCAATGTCCCCCCCTTCTTCCTTCTTCCCTTAGCTTTTCATGCTGAGCAGGACAGGGTATGAAATATCTCTCTGTTCATTTGGGATTAGCTGTCCCAACTCTGTCCTCTCTCAGCTCCTTGTACATTCTCAGCCTGCTCACGGATGAGAAGAGTGAAAGGCAGGAAAGGCCTTGACACTCTGCAAGTGCTGCTCAACAATAGCAGAAAGCATCTATATGTAACTCTGGTTTCAGTACAACTCTAAACCACAACCTGCTATGGACCAGTTACTAGGAAGAAAATTAATTCTACCTCAGCCAAAACCAGGACACCTTTTCAAACAGAGTTATATCTTCATGCAGGATAGCTTGAGAAGGTCCATAGACTTCCAGAGTGCTGTGTCATTTAGTTTACCAAGGATTCATTTCAGCACTGCAATTGTTGGCTTATTTTGAGAACCACTCTAGAGAGATATATGACTGACAAATATAAGTGAAGATCACATGCGTTGCATCATTGTGAATTACATATGATATTCCATGAAGAAACTGGAAAAAAAAAAGTATGACTGGGAAGAAGGGTTGTAAAGTAAAAATAAAACTCCTTAAAGAGTTAGTGCTATACAATGTACCAACACCATCAATAGTACAGGATATATACTATAAACATAATATCAGAAGATTAGGATGCTAATAATATAAAGAAAAGGGAATGCTACTTTACCTGTCTTGGTAGCTTTATTTTTTTTCCCAGTATTACTCTGTTTTAGTGCTGTGTTGCATTCTTCATTTTTCTGGTTTCCTGGTCAGTTAATCTAAATATGGTAAGACTCACCAATGTATGACTTTCAAGTCCATCTAAGCTTCAATATAAATTACATTTAAATATTTAATTAATATCATATTACTAATAGATTAATATAAGATTAATTGATTACTATGATATTAATTAACATTATATTAATATTAATAGACATATTAAATATATGTTTAAATATTTAGCCAAGTGACTTTTTAGCTGGTTTTCCACTATTCATTCCCAGTTGCTTCTCTGGCTAGTGTCTATTATTTAGATAATAATATAAAGTTCCAAGAAATAACGTGCAATCTCTACTAGATGGAAAAAATAATTACTTTTTGACTATGGCCTAATTGTGCTGTTCAGTTCTGCCCTGCTTTATTTGATCTGATTTGACCTTCTTATTCTGTGACCATAGAAACAACTTGAAACATGTGAGGCACAGAAGTTAAGGATGTCTAAGTCCTTTTGCTGCTTTCTTGCTATTATTTCTTGCTATTATTTCATTCCACTAGATTTTCCTCCTGTTCAGATCTTCTAGTTTCTTACCAAGGTTTGAAGTTATCTTTCTCTCTCATCTTTCCTCATGTTTTTCCTTTCTTGGTAGCTGTTGACTCTTTAATTGGCATAAACATAGTTCTTCCAAACATCTCTGGTCAATGAACATTACCTTTTCTTTGGTGGCCCAAACTGTCATACTAAACACTTTTTTCTGCTTTGTTATCTGCAAATAATACTTGCTATCCAAGTAAACAATAGTGACCTGTCAATCCTGGACTTGGCTCAGCTTCATGGTTTAATTAAGAACTTGGATTTAAGAGGAAATTTAGTAGTGTCATAAACTGAAAAATGTGTAAACTCTTTGGAGGACAGTAGTAGTGTTCAAAATGGTCATGATAAACTGTGAAAAGTAATTAGTGAACTAAAGCAAATATAAATAAACATAAATTGTTATCCCTAGGAGGAGGAAAAAAATGAAATAATAATATGAAAAAGGGATTAAATAGCTGGTGATTAATATACAAAAAAGAAGGCAGAAGGCTACCTTGGACCAGGTATATTGTACCTTAATAAGACTTAATAACTTTTATGTCAATATTATGCAGCCAGAAGAAATTCCATGGATTCTGATATACATTCCTGACACTGGGAAATCCCCATTAGGATGGGACTCACATGCACACAAGCTTCTACCTAGCAGGACTCCTGGCTCCAGAAATAGACACTGTGTCTGTCCCACAGTGCTCTTTGAAGAATGGTGGTGGTAGGACACTGTGATATCCTACAGCAAGCACTCATCAAATACAAAATCTTCCAGCATCCACTGTGCAACTACAGCAAAAAAAAAGGAAACCTGTTCAGGAATATACTGACTGGAGTATTGTGCCCATGAAAGGGCAGGCAGTTATTTACTTCCCATTAGTATTTAACTTTCATCAGCCCAAGTTTCATCTTCCTGTACAGCTGTCACAATTCAAGAAAAAAACTGTCAAGAATCTATAAAACAATGTAAAGAAGAAAATGAGGTTAAATAGATGTCCTATGATAATGGGAATAGTTTACTTTGTGTTCTTTCCTAAATAGGAAAGACTAAGGAGGATATGATTAAATTGTCTTCTAAAGTGTAAAAGATTCTACAAAACTGGTGGAAAGATGTGAAATTGTATTCCTTTACAATTTCTGAGGAAATAGAAAGGCTATAAGAACCAAAAAAGGCTGGAATAGACTTCCTAGAGAGACTGTGGATACTTGTATATAGGGTTTAGCGCAACATACACCCCTTGTGAAGGTCTTGCCCTGCTACTGTAGGATGTACTAACAAAGTCTCTTCCAGCTCAGTAAATGAAAAAAGAGACAGCATGAGATGATACCAAGATATTGTATTACTTGGCACTAGGATTGCATTATTTGTCTTCCAAGAAAGAAGACAATATGCTGTCACATGGAGCAGTGGTTTTATGGATGTTGCTGATCACAGCACTACGGAAAAAAAGTGATGGAAAGGACCTCAAAGTACCATTTTCTCCAGCCCTTTAAACTGGAGAAGATTCAAATACCTCTGCTGCTTTAGAAGTGATGCAGAGCAGTGCGCTATTTGCAATTCTAGACTGATTCATTCTTAATGATGAATTTGAACATTATTATAAATTCCTTTTCCCGTTGTTTTGTTCTTCAGTCAAAGACCCCTTTATTTAACTTTGAGAGCATGCTACACCTTTGGGCAAGCTACATCACTATGGTAAAAAATAGCCTAGGTCCTACACTTCTGATTTCTTAATAATTTCTTTAAAAATATATCAAAGCATGTAATTTTGGTGTGTTTTTAAACAACTCCCCCCAGTAAAAGGCCTGTTCTTTAATTTTTTTTTAATGCATGAAATATTTTGACCAAATATTCTGCTAGTGAAAAATAGTTTAATTAAGGAGTTTCTACTAAATAGACAATAAAATCTCAGATGTTTTAAATTAAAATTATATTTTTTCTACTTCTCTTTTTAAAATCTGTTGCTGTGATGATTTATGCTGTTGTAAATATTTTGTAAAATGTCCAAAGTTAGTGACTAGACTGTACCACCACAATGACTGAAAATCATGAAAATAACTACTTTTAAACTTATCAGAAAAGAAGGGCTGCCTTTAGGATCTGCTAGTAGTTGAGTACTATGTATTTTGCTTTATGATGCTTTCTGTGAGATAATAAAAGATTTGAATTTGCACTAAGTTACTCTAAAGAAATGGCCTGTTCATGCATGCTTCCCCTAAGCAAAAGGAAAATTGTTTTACTTTTAATCATCATCAGCAACTTTTATTTATCATGGTCTATGAATGTTTAGAGGGACTGTTTTAAGACTATTCTTGCCCCAAAACTGATATTAAAAATGCACACTCTGGATTGTTCTGCAATGAACCCTTTATGTAACCATGCTTTTAAAATAGCAGTTTATCTATGCAGAACATCTCTGAATTAAACTGGTGTAGCAATAGCACCATTTTTGTTGCTATTGAGAGCCCTTGGTGCTGTTCTGCCATCAAAATATAAAGTAGTGTTCTCTGGGGAAGTGGCCTGTGTTTGTGTGTATCCTTGTGTGTGTATAAGAGAGAGAGAAATGTAGAAAAACAGGGAAATATCAAGAAAAAAAAAAAAGAGAAAGAAAGGGAGAAGGTAAGAAAATGGAAACAAAAGCAAAAAGAAAAAGAGAGAAGGAAAAAGTACAGATGAAGAGGGAGAAATAAAAAAGGAAGGAAAGAAAGGAAAAAGGAAAAAAATGAAGGAAATAATGAGAATGTAAGTAAAAAAGAAAAAAGAAACCAACATAAAAAGAACCATAAACCCTTGTGTTTACGAATGTTTCACAGGTTTAGTTGTTCCAGCAGTGTTATTAGAACCCACACCAAGAGCTGTTTTGGGTCCCGGGGCAAATAGATTCTTCTCCCCCTCATTCCTCACCTGGAAAAGTACCTGGGTGGTCCTGCCATGACAATCCTCTCTCCCCAGTGCCCTCCTCCCATCCTGCTTGCACTGTAGCACAGAAAACTTGGGGCAGCGGTGATTGCCAAGGAATGAGAAGCTGAGCCAAGGAGAGGAGAGGGCTGTAGCCAGAGGAGCAGTGGTGTCCTCCTGGCCCCAGTCCCTGTGAGGGGGAGTGCCCCACTCCTCCAGTGCTGCTCAGCCCCCACTCTGCCTTGTTTCAGCTGGCCCACCAAATAATCCCTTCTCTAACTGGCATCAGCATATCCTCACCAGCATTTTCAGAGTTCACCATTGGTTCTCACTGCACTTACTGTGGGCCTAAAAATTAGGGCTTGGCGTAATTACTGTGACTCAATGGCAGGATGATGTGTCCTCCTGTGCTGGAGCACAGCACGTCTGCCCAGTTTAGCTAGCACCACAGTGTGGGAGCCACCAGAGAGCCCAGGGAAGAGCCTGGAGAGATCACATGGCCATCCTCCCCACTTTCTCTTTTTGGTAGGGGACTAAGTGGTGTGCCTCCTGGCTTATACAAATTTTCCAGAATAGAACACCTCATCTCCTGGAGATTGTGTTCTCAAACTCAAAAGTAAATGTTTAAATCCTCAGAAGTCTGTCAGACCAGAAAAGGATTCATACTGTCACATTTTAGCATGTTGCAAATACTGAAGAAAAACCCTTTTTTTTCCCCCAAGGTTTCATCATTCTATAAAAAACACTGATCACAATGGTGCCATTAGCCCAGTCACACTGGAAAAGCTTGAGAATAATACCTGTGAGGGAGAAGACTGAAAACATCCTCCTCTTTTTCCTAAAGAATGAAGGGTATATTGATTTAGTTTTTCTAAAATGAAACTGCCAAATTCTACAAAACATAAGCTTCTCCGCACCAAGATGTTAATCTGTATCTAATACATGTATAAGGTTAAATATGGTGTGAGAGGAAATAGAGGTTACTGCAGTTCTCTGGTTCATTGCTTTAAGGGAGAGAAACCTAGCACAAATCTAATTTTAAAAGGAAATTGCTGAAAGAATGGATGTAATAGAATGAATATAATAGAACAAGGTATTTAAAAATTCCATGCTCACATGGATAATAAGCACTTCAAAATTATATCTGGCCACTGAGAAATGTGCATTTACTCCAGAGCAACTACTGCTCTTTAATAGTTACTAGCCAGAGCACTTAATAACTGACAATTTGATTTTTAGTATTAAGGTGACTTTGGTTTGAATATATCTAATGCCAAATGATCTAACAGAATTTTTTGTTTAATAAAACTGTATTTCTGACTTGAAAGAAGTCAAATACTAGACTTTTCCTGAGCTGTATTAGAATAATCAGCTTTTGAGGACGATGAAGGAAATACCTTAATACCCAAACAGTATGGATGAAAAGCAAATATTGATACTTTCTGGGAAACAGGATACAAAATGAAAAACAAAAGAGATTTCCATTGCACTGTGTCTCAAGTATTTTTACAAGCCTGAGAGGGTTGATTTGCTGTTAAAAGCACAAATGGAAAATCATCCCAAAAAGCTCAAAAGACAGCTCATTTACTTTGCTGAGAAGACCAGCATTCAACATAACATGAGAAGAAAAGACCTTAAATGGTTAAAAGAAATCCATGGTATATTGGGTCCAGGTTAAGAAGCAAGCTTGTGTCTGTTGACCTGAACTGGTGCTTGAGGGTGACTCAGCCAGTGCTTGAGAGGTGACTAGATCAAACATGGTATTGCAAACCAAGATTTCAAAGAGACACAAAGACCAGTGGTCCCTCAGAGCTACTCCTGTTGGAGTCAGCGGCAAAACTCCCACTGACAAAAAGATTGGAATTTGCAGGACAAGCTACTTACAAAAGGACACACCTTTTGCATAATTAGGACATACATTTGCTGTGTAGGAGAAGTTTGACTTGCTAGTAAAATTGTTGCAGAGGGATTTGAATTCACTAGCTGAAAAAAATGATAAATGCATTAAGTTGTTTTGCATGCTGTGACAGATTAAGGGTAATCTTTTGAAAAGCTTCTACATCTCGTCTCCAGGAGAGTCATTGAGGTGTTTAAAGGGGCTTTGGATCAGCGCCTCAGTTAACCGGTGTCTGATTTTCCCTGTCAGTTGCTCCAACAGAGAGCTGTATGGCAGCCTGCAAGCTGTTTTGCTGTTCCCTAAGGAATCACGTTCTCACTCACATCATTGCAGCTCTGCATAATAGGGGAGGATTGCTGTCTGCATTTGAGGGGCTAAATTGTGGCATTTGTGCCACTGGCTTGTGCAAGTGGCACTGAATCAGTGTGGTCTACAGCAGGTCCTCTTGGGCCACATAAGATTCCAGTGTTGGGAAGTACTGAGTAGGTACTCCTGCAATGGAACAGCCCTATTCCATGAAACACTGCAGACACTGAGCTAACACTGAATTTATTACACTGCTCCTTCTCTGGTCTTTCTCATTAATATAGTTCCTCTCTCATTGGATGGTTCAGGCATCTTAGAGAAATGCAAAGATTCTGTACAAGGATGACTTATGCCATGGACAAAGCTGTTCATTACAGTCAAAGCAAAAAAGTTGCTAACAGGAAAACACACAAAGAAGAGAGCTAGGAATCACTATGTGTTTGGCTAAGCACTTATGTGCTCATCACCCTGATGAATGTGTCAACCAAAGAGTTGCTACTGTCTGGACCAGTGTTTGCCATTCCCCAAAGCACCAGAGAAGTGTCACTGTCTTCAGTGATAACACTCATGATATGCTCAGCCTGGCACTCCTGCCTGGTGCTACACCACACTAGTCTTACTCCTGTCTATGTATATGTTTTCCCTCCTAAATCCTTAAATTATAGATGATACCACCTAGGCCAGCTGAGCCTTGTCTGTAATTTTGGCCTTTCTTATCTCTGTGCAGTTATCCTCTCAGCTTTTTCTCAGCAGAACAAACCAGGGAGGAGGGGGAAGCTTGCTGTGTGAGCTAGAGACACTAGAGCATAAATTCTACAGCAGAGAAAATAGAGATTGTTGCAATTGAATAAGTGCATTAAAAATTGACATTCCTAATGTTTTTTTTCCCCCTACTTCTACACTGTTTATGAATTACAGGGATCTATCATTTCAGCCTTAGCCCTCATTTTGACAGTTGTCCTCAGATGACAAATTCTTGTTCCTGTTAATTTATAAAACTATACCAAAGGCGTGTTTTCCAAACAGTGTTGAAATGAGCAGACAGCAGCTTCCTTGCTCCATATTCTAAGCATTCTTTCCAATCTTATTCCTTTCTCAAACATTCTCCCAAGGTCACACCTACACTGTTTGCCTACAGCTTTCTGACTGCTTATACTTCTGGCTCTGTCTGAGCATAATTCAAACAGCACCACCAATCCTAACTAAAAGACCCTTTCTTGGTCTGAAGGTCACCTCTATTTACTAGAGGCCAACTGATTTGTGGTATCTCACATGGGTAGTGTGATGTAATTCATATTAGCACAGCTGCCAGTGAAAGAGGAGAAATCAACCTATGTCAGTGAAAAGTGGTTGACCTAAGTAGTATTTGCGTTAGAGGTTAACAATACATTCCTGGACTGTTGCTGGAGACTCACCAATGCGTGTAGGTTTTTTTTGTTGTTTGTTTGTTCGTTTGTTTGTTTGTTTTAATCCAAACTAGTTTTTAATGTGCTTTTAGCTACTTATCAACCTCTATGTTGAATGGCACTATCCAAAGCTTCAGCTAGACTCTAGATAAGGGTCAAAATTCCTTCCACATTTTTCATGTATGAGGAGAAGCCATCTTCATCAACATTTTGCTCTGTCTAAGTCTAATCTATCAGCCTTAGTTATCAGTACTAGTGGTACTAATGCAAATAGGAAGATTGAATAAAAAAGGTAATGGCTTATGGGATTTATATACAATTTACTTTAGGCAGAATCAGTAAAACCAGATCTGTGTAAAGCACATATTAATGCACTTGCTGTTATGTGTATTGTCAATTTTTTTTCTTGAAGACAGATTTTCTGAAGTAGTCTTTGCATTCAGGATGAAAATGCGACACACAAGGCCTGCTAAAAAGAAAAGTACAAAGGTGCAAAAGAATTCATTATATTTTTTGAAATGAAAGGAATAAACTGAAATAAGAAGCATACCACTGACGCTTCTCATGACAGGCAATCAGACAGAGAGGCTGAGTCCATCTGAAACTTGTAGGTGCCTCAGGAATTGAGCCAGTGCAATTCTCTACAGGTCAGCAAGGGATAATAAGAAAATCTGTCAAACTTGAGAGAAGAGTCAACTTTCTAGACCACAAATCTGATCTGAGCAGAGTTGAGAGACAAAGAGTTCAAAAGGTTAATGCTGCTATGCTTATTTAAGTGAACGCTAACACTGTTGTGAGAAAACAGATGGAGAAGAACTGGGGGAATTATTTCACTGGTTAGTTTGTAAAACAGTGAGCAGAATGTCAGATATCTTAGGCATAGAAGCTTGTCACAGTGAAAGTGTAAGCTGAGGTCTTCTTTCTCTTTTGCTTCCAAGTAGTTTGGATTAATGGCCTTCCAATCATCACAATTATGTGCTCCTATTTAAGAAATCAGTGGGGAAACATCTGGGTTTTACATAACATTCACCATCATGTCTTTCATCAAATAAATTAACAGCTTTGTTTTGCAGTGGCTGTAGAAAGAGACAAAAACATTGGAACACAATGGCACTAACCATTTTTCTGTCAAGATGGAGCCACTATTAGGGATGCTACTATCAGTGATGATCAATGTGAAGCAGACATATTTACTGGGAGTCTGTTCGAACACAATACAAGGGAACAAATAGCAAGGTGGGGCCATTTTGTGGATAGATTACAACCTATTGCTCATGACCTGCCTTTATTACATCCCTTTCTTTCCATCTGAAGAGAAACCCAAATAACAGCGGGTTCTGTTGCTCTGATGACAGCTTGAGAAAAAGTAATAAGGAATTCCTACAGCTATAAAAACAGAGTGAGGAAAGGGTGCCAAGTTACCCCTGGAGCTGTCACTCTTTGCAAAGCTCTTTTCTTTTCACTTACTTTTGTATAATTCTTTATGGCTAAATAGCTATTTTTATAGCCAGATGAGAACATAACTCATCCTTTGAGGAGTCTTGGAGAACTGGTGAAGAATTTCTGTTAAAACTTCAGACGGCAAGTCTTATTTTTCATCTGCTTAGATACTGTGTATCTTGATATTTCAGCCATCTGAAATTGTGAATTACCTCATGTTTATTGAATCTCTTCTTTGGGCTTGAGCTATGTCCATTCTGAACAAACAATTAATCCCAAAACCTGTTTTTTTATGTTATTTTTCAAATAATAATTTGTATTTCAATAATAAGGCAGCAACCTGAATGCAGCTACATCAAAATATATGAATTGGTTCTGAAAGCACTACCATTTAATATTCTTCATTCCTTTGCATCCTTTTTAAACTTTTTGTTTTCTTTTCCATAATGCAGAAAAAGCCAGAACTGGATGAATATTGAACAACAGTATTCATGAACATTCACAGGAATTTGAAATGGCTGTTTGATCTCTCCATATCAAGGCCCCTTGTTATCTGCTGCTCCTGCGGCTTCAGACAGAAAGTTTTTTGTTCCTGAGGAGGTTTGAGGAATGGCTGATTTGTGTGAATACCCGTATTTGCATGCGAACGAGGCTACTCCTTTACAAACAAGAGCGTTCATTATTCCTCTGTTTAAAAGGATACACTAACCCAATTAGAGAGCTGGAAGAATATCCCGTGACTTAGCTAACCAATAACATGCTCCAACTAGGAGCCAGTGAATACTTAAACTGTGCAGTATCTCAACCCCCATGTTGGCATTTCCCAAACCTTTGAAAGTTGAACCCTCTCTTTAGGAAAATAGGAACAATTGCACTCTTCACTCCTCCCATGGTGTTATTAAAAGCATACCGAAGAGAACAGAGGCTCAGAGAAATCTGTATGGATCTGTGTGTTCAGATGCTTCCCCTCCTTCCAAAACATGCTTTGAACAGTGTAGAAAGAAACTTAATGTTTATGCTTAAAACCAAATAAGTTAACTACTCTTGAAGCAGAGTGCCATCACACCTCTACAGCCTCAGGCTTTCTTCAGTCTCAGGCAGGAATCAGTTATAGCCAAGTAACATTTAGAGTACAGCCTGTGAAAAAAAAATCTGAAGGACTAAGGCTGTTCATCTACAAATAAATATCCTTATGTTCTGATTGTAGCCAAACGTAGACCACCTTTAATTATTCTGACAAAAGTTAGAGTCTACTCACCTAACTTGTGCAAATGCTAATTTCAGAAAGGAGAAGCATTAAGAAAAAAAAAAAAAAAAAAAAAAAGGCTAAGAGAAA
>VWZN01009597.1:3416-48944 GCA_013396955.1 Regulus satrapa
CAACTCCATACCATCCCATTTACTCTTGTAGAATTGAGTACATTTTGAATGATCTTTGTATAAATATTTTAGTATTCTGTAGTAGCAAACTTCATTAAAAGATAGCTGTGGAAAATTGGTTAGATACAGGCTGTAATGGTGTAATTTGTACTGGAAGTCATTTTACATTAATTTCCTCTAAAACCTAATGTCCATTTTATCTGCAAAGTTATTTTTGGGATGAAAAGCTGTAATGATTATCTGTTTACAGAAGTTCTCATGCCAGAGGTATGCAGTAGTTATTAGAAACACTTGTGTGGGTTTGGGAGCCATCCAGAAGGGACAAATAGGTAACTCAAAAAGAGAAAATAGATACATTTGCTGAGTCAATTGTGTACTACGAATAGTTTTCGCTGCTCTAGGAGTTTATCTCTTGCTTTGCACGTATTGCTGGTTATGCTTGGATAACACATAAACACAAATTTCATGACCCATGTGTATAATGACAGTATCTGAGAAGATACTATCACAACAAATTTCTAGTTAAGGATCAGCATCCGAATCAGCTAGGAATCTCTGACAAAAATGTAGGTACATAGATAAGCAGATTGTTGATGGTTTGGCTGGACACAGCTATGTCAGAGTATCCAGAAGAAAGTCATGCAAACACCCGCTGCATATACATACAAATACCACACAAGTCTGAACATGAGTTCTTTGAGGCAGAAAACCTACTTGAGGTGTCAAAAATAGGGATGCATAACCTGGAGGAGTTTGGGAGGGCAAGAGAGAAAAATTTATAACTTGTCCTCAAAGGATGTTGGACACAATTGATAGAATTCAAGCAGTGCAATCTCATGTTGTAGGAAGCACATTACTCATCTTTGTATGCAAAGAGTGCAATTCTGCCATGTTACAAAAAAAAATTTAGGAGTTTAAATCCAAATCTAAAGAATATTGAATCCTTTTACATCTAAGGAGTATTGACCTGAGGCAGATGTTGATGGGGCACAGGGTTGTGGTGTCTGAGAGACAAATGTTGAACCATGTTCAGCTGATTACTATTATTACATCATTAGTGTTTTCATTCCAGCTGCTACTATGCACACAATTACACTGTACACACAATTAAACTGTTTTCCAAGTAAATCCAAATGTATTGGGATAAATTTAATTTACATTCTGTTAGCTTTAATATGGTTCAAAGGAAAACTTTGTGGTCTGAAAAACAGCAACAGCTCTCAAAGAGTGTCAGAAATTCAATTTTGGACATCTTGAATGAGCAGTGTTATACAGTAATTATTTATCTTTTTTTATTTTTATTTTTTATTCAGAAGGTAGTGTGGACATTTTGAAAGCTCAACCCTTGAAATGAAACTAAGATAGATAGTATTTCATGCCATCTTGATTTTTCAAAAACATATTACTCTCAAAATTCTTTGATAGTCCCACAGGCCCTCTATGCATAGCAAAGATTGCAGTGTATCAGAATTCTATCAGGATTCCAGCTGGCACTTGAAGAGATCTTCTATGAAACCCTGTGCACATAACTTCAACTCACTGATTTCTTTCTTCATTATTGAATTTAGACTGAATGCACTGAGGCAGTAATATTTAATCATGAGGTCCTGATTCCTACAGGAACTCCAGGAATTACAGCACCTTATAAACCCTCTGCACAAAGCACAACTTGCTTGATAAAAAGGACCTTTTTCTGTAAAGAAAGGCAAATTAGATTTTAACATATTTAGCTTTTCATAACATGTATTTTACATTACCTGTAGTGCTCATGTCAGTTATTGCCCTCCCATTTTCTAAAGACAGGTTAAGGAGGTTGATATGTTTTGTAAGCATGGCTTTTTCTTTACAGATCTTAGCCTTGTAATTTCAGACAAGTGATGAGATAGCATGAAGTTTTAAGTCCTCCACACATTGGAAATCTAGAAAACAATTTCATAGGTACTTAGGTCACAAGGAGGCATTTGTGTCATCCAAAATGTATGATAATACAATTCCCAAATTTTTATTCAATAATTGCTCCAATGGTATTTCAGTATTTCTATTGTCTGTGTCAAACTGTATTTGATAAAATATTAAGTTTATTGTTTGAAGTATGTAAAATCCTTTAACAAACATGTAGTTTTATCTTGAAGAAAGGAAAGCGTGTCTATTTTATCATATTTTAGGGTAATTCAATCCAGAAATGTTGTGACAGTCACAGGAGAAAGGATCTATTTTAAATTCAAGTTGGTCTTCTCTGTCTTTCCACTTCTACTTGATAGCACAACAGCTTTTCTAAGGTACCCAAGTGACAATGGAAATATCTCACCTACATTTTATTCTTAAATATGGGCATAATTCCTTCTAGTGTGCTATAACCTATCTGTCTAATGTAAGGTTTTTATCACATGCTGTTACTCATTATTTATTTATCTGTGCTTCTTTTATGTGAAATTCTTAAGCAAAACTCAGAATTCTGTGTCCTAAGTGTACTCTTATAGCTGACTAAAATGCAAGCCGCTTTTTCTGTAAAAGTGACGGATTTGTGTTTTTTCTACATGAGTTCAAGTAACATTATAGTAATGTAAGGGACTCATTGACTACCAGCATTAGGAAATAGCACAGACTGATAGACGTGGGTCTGTGGGTCTGCGGAGTAACTGATCTCCTCATCTGGGGACAAGAACCTGATGCCCATCTTAAATGTTTTGACACCTTTTATTTCAACTATCTCTAGATTGAGTGGACTCAATGCCCGGTGAGGGCTGGATCACACCAGCTCTGCTCCTGGAGCGAGTAATTGTTAAGTTTCATCCAAAAAGTGTTCAGTTTCAGAAGTCCTAGAAACATTGTTCACCAAAGGACAGCAAGAGGGGGCAATCAGGAGACTGGCTTCAATATTCTAAATATGAGTAAAAAATTACTGTGTAAATACCATAATTTTCACATACTGAGAAAAAAACAAACCAAAACCAAACCAATCTACCTCCTGAAAGTCTTCGCTGGCAAGAGCAACGCTGAGGGAATTGCAATAAATCAACTCTCTATACTAAAGAAACAAAATAACCTTTTCCAACATCAGAAAAGGCAGACAGCTTTCTGTGTCACTTACTTGTTAGCTTTGAAGAAGAAATAAACAAAACATTAAACCAGACAACCAGCTTTCCCAAAAGGTCATACCTGCCAGCAACATTTCTCAGGGGAGTGAATTTCACAGCAGATCATAAGTAAATGTGTGCTGTAAACATCAAAGTACCTTCAGATGTTGAAACCAAAAATTGTTGTGGATTTTGTGGAATTATGAACACCTAACAAGAAAGTGGATTTCATGCCTGGCAGGTTAACAGTGATGTTAACACATGCTAGTGAGTCCCAGTAATGCTGTTCTAATTGTGCTCTCTCTGGTGTACCCCTAAAATTCCAAAGATTTTAAGCTAAGCCTGCTCCACCCTGGTCTGCAGCCTGTTTACGTAGGCTGCTTGAGAATACCCATACCACCTCTGCCTGTGATGCTCCTGCATTAAGAACAAGCATCTGGCAGGGCCATACCTTCAAGAAAAATGTAGGAATGAAAAGAGATGGATTGGTGCTGGAAGCCTTAGACAGCAGACAGGGAGCATGTAGTCCTTCTCTTCCTCTGCCATAGTGGTTCATGCAGGTCCAGGATCCAAACCAGGAAAGACAAGATCTCTTTCATCCTCATGCTAGACCTTTCTTCTCTTCTTGAAGAAAAGACCTCAGCTGCATTATCATTCCCTGGTGGAAATATAAAAGAATAAAAGCTGTGCAAAATTCATTTTTGAGGACTATTGAGTGCCACTCCTCCCTGGGAGTTCCTTTGTATCTCTCCAGCTTGTCTTAGATGGTTACTGTCTTTTTTCTGAGAAGATTTTAAGCTGTCACTCTGATAACTCTTGAGTTTAGAAATTTAATGCATTTTTCTACAGAATAAGTGGTGTAATTTGTTCATTTGGCTTATTTACATCTCAGCAGTGCTGCACCTACTGGTAGCTGAGTCATCACAAGACACTCCAGGCTCCTTTAAATCTTTGAGGAAATTCTCTTTACAGAGAACATATTGACAACAAGGAGCAAGACTAGACAAGACACCTGAGTTTTCAAAGAGTTTAGTGACATAAACAAAATAAACCTATGAAAGGAAAGGAAATATCTACCTCTTTCTAAGCTAATGATAAAGATTTAATCTTGACCAGCAGCTAAATAGTTACTTTATAAAAAGTCTAATTCCAGTTTGGCTCAGAAAACTAGAATCTTGTTTATTTTTCCATCCAAATTTCTCATAATAAAAATGTAATGTAATTTACTTTCTTCAGTCACACAGAAGAAAATATTCAAAGACACTCAGACAATTTCCACTTTTCTCAGTGTTTTGAGGATATGGGCAGTTTGCTAGGCACATGGTGAAAGAAGTTAGGCAAAAACCTTACCATAAAGTTTCTGTTTAGCTAGAAGCAGTAGCTTTTCTAGTCAGTGTCTAACCAATAGCTTGTTTTCCTGGGATATTTCAATTAAGAGAAAAAAAATAATGCTGGACTTGAAGCAGTGCTAAAGTCTTTGAAGGAGTTCTAGTTAGAACAGGAACAATACTGCTAAATTCCAGCAGTGAGAAGCACAAATGTGATAGAAGTGTTGCACCTCTAATGTGGCTGGAACAGCAAAAGAAGTCCTTGCCTCCTACCAAGTTCTGAGGCTGACACATACATCAAAAAATTTAGAAAATCCTTCTCTCTTGGATATACAACAAAAAAAACAGTCTGAAGCCCACACCTCCACCCCAAGGCCCACCATCTCCAAGACAGGCCTTTTTAGTTTTCTGAAGCTCCTTTCTTTATCTACTTCTGTATTCCCCAACTAAGAAATTTCTTTTCTGCATGGACAGTGTTGCAAAACAGAGATCATCTGAATTTTATTTTGGTTTATATTTGTGGAAGCACAGCCTTAACTCTCTCCTTCAGCTACCTCAAAACCAGGCAGAGTTCTTGAGTTCTGGTGAAAGATAAATCCAGCAGAGTTATAGCCTTTTCTTCCAGTAGTCCCAAATGGGACACACCTAAATCATCTATAGAAACAAAAAGAAAGAGAAATAATTTGAAAGACTATCAATGCTGGAAATAATCCCCAGATGTATATATATGCAGGGTTTTTTTAAAGTGTTTCACTTTGTCAAAATTCAGTTCCTGTACAAAACACTTTCTTGAGTGTGTTCCAACTCCATGATAGTTTTTCTTTCAGGTACCAAGGGCAGGCCACACTCACATAGCACTGATGAAACACTACAATTTCTGTAAAAATTGAAAGCTGGAAGGTATTCTTTCTCTAGTGTTCACTATTTTATCACACTTTTTCTTTATACTAGAAAATCTTGCACAAATATTTCCAATTTTCCATGGAGAAAAGGGGGGGGGAAAGAGTCAAGATGTCATATCCTACAAGATTCTTAAATTTGGGATTTTTTTTTTCATTAGAGATTTTTCAGAAGGAAAAATGAGACAGATATATTTAGCATATGCCCAGATGTAAATAACTGGACTACACTTCATATAATACAGGCCAATTTTCTATAGATTATCTAGAAAAAAAGAGCATAACACTTGATAGGCAGTAAAAACTTGATCATGGTTAATATTTTCACTATTCAAGCAAAGCCTTGAAAACCAGAAAAAACATCAGAGTTTTCATATCTATGCTTAAATTTAACTGACATGACCATCTCCTCAGATTTCATTCACTAGTGCCAATTCTAATTCCATAGCCTTTTGGTATCTGAATGGATAAGTAGCAGCCAATATTTGCATGTAATTTCAGTCCAGCATGCCCCTTCTCAAAAATACCTTTACACTTTGACAGCTACATAATGCAATAAAACTTACAATGGCACTGTATATGGGCCCTCCTCCCCTAAACCACATTGTCTTTGGCAACACAAGTACTGCCCTTCCTGCACCTATAGCTCTAGCTGAACCTTTAGGCTCCAGGCCCTATAGATGTCACAGTACATTCTGTGTTGGCAGGGACCCATGTGATCATCAAGTCCAGCTCTTGGTGAATGGCCCATTCAATGATTGAACCCACAACCTTGGTGTTGTCATGCTCTAACT
This sequence comes from Regulus satrapa, assembly GCA_013396955.1. Taxonomy (NCBI): domain Eukaryota; kingdom Metazoa; phylum Chordata; class Aves; order Passeriformes; family Regulidae; genus Regulus; species Regulus satrapa. Next base: position 9,515 of record VWZN01009597.1, read on the forward strand.
AACTGAGCTAATCCAAATCCATATTTTTCCTTTTTGGGGGCAAGGTTTTACTTATCTAGGAATACTGAAATGTTTTAGAGCCATTCTATCAAGGTTATCTATTTTCAACTTGTCACGTACAACACCCAGCTGGCCTGTCTGACTGGTAGGTACTTTTGCCTCATTCCTTTTAAACTTTAACTCACTCTTCCCCCAGAAACCCTGAGGTCCTGGTAGGATGCTGAACTTGATGGCAATTGCCTGAACCAAGAAATCTGCTAGGTTCACACAGTCTAATTAATTATATAACTTTCTTTAAATTTGTGTAGGGAAAAAAAATCATTTCCTGATATAAATACTCTGTTGGACAATCTTAGATACAATTCTGTTTGCAGAGGTGATGGGAGCAGTGACAGGCTGCAGCCAAATACAATCACCTACATCATACTACAACTTGACAGTACTTAACTGAACACTGGCTTTATCACTCTGCAAAAGCAGCATGAAATACAATCAAATCAGGTGCATCTAGGAGTAGCCCTGGATCAGAATTTGAATTTTCAAGGACATCTGAAGAAAACAGCTGCAAAAGCCATGACATCTGTGAAGTAGATTAGCTGGCTTAGCATGGGGTGCCTAAACACAAACCTTTCTGACATCCGTACCAGCCATCTGTTCTTCAGTCATTCTGGCCTGCTCCTGACTGTCACACACAAAGCTGGAGGGCAGCCAGCTCTATTTAATCGTGCCTTATATCATAAACCTTCTGATCCAATCTTTTCCCATCTCTGCTAGTGCTTCATAACATACGAGAACTGCACGTGTGCTGTGAGCATTTAAGAGTCAGCTCTGCAGAGAAAGTCCCAGACTACCACTTAAAATGGATCCATCCAGCTCCCCCAGAGTGCCCCAGGACATATCTGTGGAATCTCACTGTTAACAGGAATGGTCTTCATTAGTGGAAACTAACTTGTAAGTTTGTTCAGTAGTAAATATAAACCTTCTGAGTTTAACCTGCCACACACTGGCAAATAAGTCACGCCAAGATTGTTGTAGAGGCTACATTCATTCTTTTGTGGTCCTCTCTCAATACAGGTGACAATGACTACAAAAAATTAAAAGTCTGTCTCAACAAGACATATATTAAGCCAAAAAGAAGACAAAAATTATCATACTAAACCAGCTTTAGCAACTCATGGAAGATACAAAATTGAATTTATACAGACATGGCCGGCATCTAGTTTCCATTTTCTTTATTGAAGACTGTTTTTGCTTCCAACGCACCGCTACAGGAGCACAGGTTCTGGACAATGATCTGAACTACCTTTGCAAGCTCTTTGATTGTAGTGCCATTACACCAATGAGGACTGGTAACAGGAAAGGATTAAAGCAGATAAAATGTTTATACAATGAAGAAAAGCTCAATTGCAGTAAATGTAAATGTAACTCACTAGTTAGTCTGATTACCATATACTGGGTACAATCTTTACCTGTGGCACCTCTAAATTTCTCTAATCTAGTAGGGATGTCAAAAAACAGTTGTGATAAAATTGTGCTTTCATGTGCACTGTTTCATGAGGGTTTAGAAGAAGTGTCACACAAAGCCATTAGCAGTTAGTAAAGTATTAACAGTACAGAGTACAAGACAAATGTATTTAGATCTTGTATATCTGAAAACAGAAAAAAAAAAAGTTTTCAGTCTCCTACATTCCTGTTTCTGTGTACAGCCTGAGGTGTCACAAACCTGTCCCTGACTTCAGAATAAGCCAAGGAACAGAACTGCCTTTATAGGGTTGACATGAAGATTTAATGTGCTTCTCAAATCCATGGATTATGATGCTAGACTTGATATAAAGATACCTACCAACTGCACCCAGACCAAGAGGGAAATAAAATCCAGAAAAATTTTCAAAGTTAGAAATTTCTGGGAAATACATATTTGTCCTCAAGATAAGCTATTCAACTGATCCTTACAGTAATAATTTGGAGCTTTCATTTGATTTTATAGTAAAGCAGCCAAGTTAAGTTAAGTCTGTAAACAAAATTAATGTGCAGTGTCAAATGAGCCTTGTCCAATTTAGGAATGTCAAAGAAGCATCCCAGTATCATAATCTGTCACAATAATATAAAATGGTTTGGAAAATAGTCTGGAGAGGAGAGAGGTTTCAGAGGCAGAGATGCTTCAGGAGGTTGCCTTCAGGAGGGCCTTTCTGCCCATCACCTTTGCAGATCTGTTCAGCCCTGCTGCACACTTCTTTTCCAAGCTGCATGACAGCAGACACAATTTCCTCCCTTTGACAATTCCCCCTCCTCGCACACTGCCCTTCTCTGACCCAGAGACACCAGTGATCCCAGCTGCAGAGAGATAGTCCTCTCCAGCACTTGGGTGGGCAGGGAAAGGAGAGCCCTCCAGTGAGGGAAGCAGTGGGGGTGAGGTCTGTCTCGAAGTGGTGAGCGGTGTGAGTCCTGGTATTACTCTGGGTTAGGGGCAGTGCAGGTTGGAGTATTGCAGGTTGTTGGGACTCAGGTCAGGGCACCTCTGAATCTCCTGGAGAGCTGGTGTCAATGACGTCCCAGGTGGAACAATTATGGTAGAACTGGCACCTTAAATTTTTCCCTTTTCAGTGTTCTCATTGCTGGCGTTTCACTGAACAGTGCAGTCTTATTTCATTTTGCTCCTCTTCCATTCATGAGAGACACTCAAACAGAATACATATTTATGGATTTTATTGCAAAGGACTGCAGCTCCAGCTGAGCATTACAGGAGCCTTTGCAGTTCATGTTGTCCTCAGAAACAGGAAAAGATCTCTGCTGGGTGGGTAGTACCACTTTAAGAAGTGTCTTTCTAAGTCTACCCTAAAGACACAGAGATGCAGTCAGACTGCTCATTAGACCTTTGACAGATACTGAAAGAACATTTATTGCATATGAAGATTAGATAAGATGTTCTTTGTCAAGTTTTTTTTCTTTTCTGTATAACTGGATGGGAGGAAAGACAGGAAGTTTCTCTAGTCTTATACTTTCATACAGGAGATTAGAGACAAGTTAGTTCCGAATTTCCACTTAAAATGTCTCTTGGAATGCATAGCTAATTTCCTGCAGACATGATTCTTGGGCTTTTATGTAGAGTTCCAGTAAATCTCTCAAAAGTCTGTCCAAATAACTTTCAGGCATAGGAATTTTTTTCCTTCCTTTTCTTTTTTTATGTTCTCTTTTTGAATACAGGCATCAAGGTAAATTCACAGTGAGGAACTTACTTTGTTGTTCTAGATAATCACTTTTTACAGAGATTTTCTGAAGAATGTTACACAAGGTAAAACAGTCTATAGAATGTACACACTCATTAGTACTGAATTTATTAGACAAGTAGATGAGCTTACATACTAAACAACTGCATTAGAAGGTTGAGAAGGCTGTGATTCTCTATATGTTTCTTTTGTCCTGGAAAAACATAATGGAACAGAGCTACAATATGGAAGTCACATGAACCATCTACACAGCTTCACCATGTGAATCCCATGATAATGTTTTCATGGGACTCTCCTGTGGAACATTATGGTCTGTCCAACTGAATTGAAATCACAGTGAGTGAAATCAGACCCCTGATAATGAGGGTGCTTTCTGTGGTATACACTTTCTGTTTCTCTCCAGCATTCAGAATTGTTGCCATATCTCCTTCATTTTCCTTTGGTATCCACTTCTCTTTGTAGTTTCCTACTCTGAATTGTCCTTTTGCTGTTACATTTGGTGAAGAATAGTTCCCTGTTTTGTTTATCTACTCTCTTCACAATTGTGTAAGCTTTTCTCATATCTCACTGCACACAATCTATCACTGCACTGCAGCATTTAGCTCTGCAGGGTGGAATCCCAACTGGTTTAATCCCTCTACAGAAGGCAGCTGCTCTACTCCTGAAGTGTTCTTAGTTGAAGTCTGCACCTTGACTTCACTGTCCCAGAGTACTGAAGATCAGAGCTGCACAAAATAATAATAATAATAATAATAATAATAATAATAATAATAATAATAATAATAATAATAATAATAATGATGATGATGATGATGATGATGATGATGATGATGTGTGCATGATTTTGTACAATGTAAAAATTACTTCTCCAGTTTATATCATTCCTCAACAAAATGTTCTTGTCTTTTTAGTCTGCCATTTTAAAATAGAACAAAAATTGCTGAAGATTTTAAGTGCTGAAGTTTTGCATTTACTGTTTCCTTCATTTGACAAGGTATCTAATTCTTACACACAGAACTTTCTACCATGATATCCTTCTTGTCTTTCCCACTGAAGTCCTCGGTGTTAAATGGGATTTTATTTTTGGATGAATTTGATTTCCTCTTTAATTATGGCATATGTTTTACCTGGTCTCAAGTAGAAATGCAGCCCTAACATAAGCAGAGGTCCAGTAGAAAAGAAAGAAAGAGAAAAGGAAGAAGAGAAAACATTTAGAATGGTAATATATTTCCTGCAACACAGGGTTTCTCTAAGTAGAGCTTATGTACACATTAACTTATGTATTATATAAAGCTATATAATTTTCTGCAGGTTAAAGACAATTTTTACTAGTTATAACTCTCATAATAAATAAAAGTGCAATATAGAAATATGAAAAATTGAGGAATTTTTTTAAAAACCAAAATTTATCACATTATTTTTAATGAAAAAATAGCTTTTCTCAAGTATTCCACAGATTCCAGGTATGGCAACATAGAGTAAAGCCCTTCTTGGTTCTATAAATATACTGAATATTTTGATAGCAATGAAAGTTTTTCTTTCCACACATTCATTTGCTTTTTAACCTTTTTATTTCAAATTTTTGACCAGTAGGTATGAAGCAGACTCTTAAAGCTCCTGTAAAAGTCACTTGTTGCAGAATTTCAAGTTACTTGTTCACAGCTCAGAGACTACTAGTGCCTCAGCCTAGTGAATATGGTTGGTGTTAAATATTCCATACACCTTTAAAGATATGTGTATGTTTTGTGGTTATAGCCATTACTATTCAGAATTGAGTGTTTAATGGCCTCTTGATTTGATCCCTAAATCACAAAGCTGTTAAAGCTGTACATGTCCAAATTGCTGAAATATAACATGTTCAACGTATGTGTTGGTGTCCTGTGGTGGGGATGCAGCAAACATCTAAAAAATAACCAGGTGTTTAATCTTCACTAATTATTTGCTTCATTTAAGGACAAAACATTTTATTTTCATGTAGGCATTTGCTGATCTGGGCCTCACAGAGGTGTGAGCTATCTCTAAAATGGAAAACAACTGAATTACTTTTATCAATCAGCTTTACTTGATAGATTGGATGGTAAAAAGAAGCATCTTCTGTAGATTACATAAGGAACTGGAAGACGTGGTAGTGGTTGGTTTATGACTTAATTTATAATTTCTTACTTTAAAATTCTGATCCTGTTATTTACATGCAATGATGGTGATATGAGAGTGGCAGTGACAACATTTATTCCAGTTGTATTTGACCTCAAAGAAAAATTTGGAAATCTTCTCTTTACCTTCCCAGGTCTCCAAGAGGTCAACTCTTTATTTCTCAGATAGCTAAGTATTTTCTCACCTCAGCAGTCTCTAAGTACTAGAAAAAGTAACTTTGAGTCACAAGCCGCTGCTTAAATTGGTCAGGAAGGAGTGATTCCATGCAGATGGGAACTGAAGTGTACAGACATAGAGAGATTCTGCCCCTGATAAACCTCCAGAATAATCCTGGTTCCTTCCAAAGGCTTAGGTTATTGCCTTGTCCTAAACTTTTGGAATCTCTATTGGAACCAATTCATGCTTTTTTGCCTTTTGCCTGGGATACTCCCCAAATGGATTGTTATTCTTGCATACCAGATATGGCTGCTTACTGCACTGCATTTTTTTCAGAACTCTGTCTTCTCTCTCTGTCCAGGCTGGATTCCTATTACAAATCAACAAATTTTAAAGATAAGGTAATTACTTGAAAAGTAAATGTGGTTCTCATGTGGTCTCAGAGGAATTCAGTAATATTTCCTATTATAAGCTTATGCCTGAAGTGGTAATTAATTCAACCTAGCCATAGAGATGTATGATACACAGGTGGAACATATCAGTGCTGAACAGAAAAAAAATGTGCCATTCAATGACATGTTCTTTTTGGGAAATGATAACAATCTATGTGATACACTGATAACTGATGGTCTCTCTATGAAACACATGGCAAAACTTGACAGCCATTTACCTTGCCATTTTTTTTTTAAATCTCTGCATTGGCATAAAGAAACTTGAAATATCCTTCATTGAATAAAAATAAGGGGAGAAATACTCTTAAAAGCAAAAAAGCCAGGAACTTTACCCTTTACTGGTGACCTTTAAAGACAGAACTAATAAGCAGTTCTGAAAGAGCAGCACTCAGGTAACCTCAGTGGTTGTCTCTCTTAAATGTCATTTGAAGGGAAAAAAAATCACAGTATATTTCCAGCTTTATAGAATAAAGCTACCTCTATACTATGTTCAGGTTAATTTGCTGTTACAGAAATATGACACCATACTGCCATTGTTAAATACATGTCTGATTCCAGAGGCCCTCTATATTTTCTAACTTAGAGGCATCCTCTTCTATATACACTCAGAGAAAATTCTTCTATCTTGGAGAGTTTACATGTTATTTAATTTCTTCTTTGTTTAAAAATGCTGGTTTGACTCTCAGATGGCCAGTTTTTAGCAACTGCTTGTAGATTTGACTTATAGATATGATTTTTATGTTAACAGTCTAAATATTCACCTGTACCCTCCCAAGGGAATCAGAAAATGAACTTAGGATTTTTATGATGCGCTGATTGCTCTGCTAATGACAATAATTGATTTCTCATGTATGTAACACCACGCTGTGTGGTGCTTGATTTCACTCTGGGCTTAAACTATGACATGAAGTCAGAAGTCCTTGTATCCTTAAATCCTTCAGAAGCAGACCTAGATTTGTATTGATTTGTTTTTCTTTTTAGGACCTTCTCTGCACAAATACATTTCAGTCAAAGAATTGCAAATAAACTCTTTAATATTCATTATTTGAAGATTGGATTTATGACTAAAACTACGGCTAATGATGATCTAGTTCAGTTCAGATTACAAATGCACTTATAAAATCACAGGTTTTTTTATTTTTTTGTGTTTGGGTTCACAGACCAAATTTGGCTCAGAGCATCTGAGCTGGGATGCTCATTAATGAAGCTAAATTAGAAGTCAGTGCAGGTGCACAGGAAATACAGGCTGGCTGTAGCATGAAAAGTGCACAGAGAGGCACATTTTATTTTTCCTCTGCAAATTTCCCGGGAAGTAGAGATGTGTAATATTCTGGGTGCTTTGGCCTTTTGTTGGATCCTCCAAGTAACACCTAAAAGTCACCATGAAATATGCCCAAGAAAAGCCAGTGACAGAGATGTAGGGAAGATAAAGGGATTTTTCCAAAATGTGAGTATCTGGGGAAGAAAAGAGAACAGCCTCTCTACCCATCTTATGTTCTACAAGTATCAAGGCCACAAATCCTTTAGGCTTGGAGATGTAACCATCAAAGAAATTTCAGGTACATTGGTGAAGAGTAAAGAAAGGGTTGGGGTTTTTTTGTTTATTTTTTGCAGGAACATCGGCAAAGTCCCTACTTTAGCTGAAGAGAAAATCTTGTATTGTTTGTTAAAATTTTTGGCCTGGATTGCTTTCATTTTAAGGGAATAAGTAGCCCCTCGAGTAAAAGATGCGATAAGAGACTAAATTTGGATCCTCAATTGCAGACAGCTGTTAAATAAGTCACAAGTGAAATGACTTTGGCATTGTAAACTCTTGAAAACAGATACAAGCTGAACATTCAACATGCCTGACTTCAGCACCTAATTTTTCACTCCATCTCTGATTTCTGTGAGTCCTTTAACAGAACAAGTTTAATTTTAAACCTATAGTCTACTGCCAAGAATTGATTGAAAAAATATGGTTTAAAAATAATGCTCTCTAGGTATACTTTTAACAGTAGAAAGTATCTTTAAATTAGAGCAACTGTTATAACATTAAATACATTTTAATATAATTCCTCTGAATATTTTTGAAAACTAACACCTTCACAATCTGTGGAAATTATTTTCTCCTAAATTGTTTATTATCTATGTCCCCTATTAGATATATTTTGATGCTTTCTGAACAGCAAAAACTCCAATTTTAAAACCATACAAGATAAAATATAAGTGCTTGAAAATAAAATTTTATTTGAATGCACATAATTTTTAAATTTAGTTACCTTGAATTGCTGCTGGAAGACAGGCTGGGAGCTGAACACCATCACCACCATTGGCTAATGACCTCTCATCTGGGTTTTCATCTTTCCTCTGTCTTCCTCTTTGGTCTTGGTGGTCATGAATACTTGAGCTACAGATGAGGCTGAGTAGCTTCATTCATTTTCAAGTCCATCTTGGCCAAATCCTTCAGTGTCAATCTGACAGAAGGCAGTTGAGTGTGCAGGGAATTTACTTAGGATCTCTGTTCTATTCATTACTCTACTCCAGCTGGCCACTGGGAAAATCGCTTGTTCCCAGCATGAGAAACAAGGACAGTAACCCTTCTTGCACACCAGTGGACATATAGGCAGGGAAGGTATTCAAGTTTCTTTCCCAAACCCAGCTTTAGAGTTCTTTACCCAACATAGTCACAGCCAAATTTGGTCACAAGTGGGAACAGATAACCTGTGCTACAGAGGACAAGATCTAGGGAATCTATGTCTTTGGAAGGTCAAAATATATTCCCAAACCACAAAAACTGGAGTTTTTACTATTTCAGAAGAGGTGGGTTTTAGGACAGTGGCACAAATTAACCCAGTGGACTGGCAGTGCCATCCTCTGAGGAAGCACCTTTCAGAGCAAGTGGATAACACCTCTGACAGTGGTTTTACATGAGAACACAGATGTGGCCAGACGCCTTTTCTGAGTGAAACCCGCTGAGAAGCTGGAAGCCTTATCTGCTTCAGTTGTGCCCACTTGACTCCTTCTTGTCAATGAATTCCTTTCCCTTATCAAACTTGTCTTGTCTTTCAGGGGATTTGACCTTTCTGAATTATACAGAGAGCTCTTGTGTAACAGCCCTTATATCAGTGTGTTTACCATCTGTTCTCCTTTTTCTGAATGCAGACATGTGTTACTGTTTATCCATTATGTGTCACCAGTTTACTACAACAAATTCAGTCAAGTGGAAATCAGGTCAAGGTGAAATTTATTTCAGGCACTTTTGTTCCACTTCATTTTACAGTTCGCCACATGCTAATCATATGAATTCTGAACAAGGATCAAAAAAACCAAATAAAATTATGTTCTGGCTTCTGACTGACATTTTCAATGGATTGTTTCATTCACCTTTTGGAAAACCTCATCCTGTACTTGGCTTCACTGGAAAACGTAGCTGCTGGAAATTTTAGCAGACTGTTGGGCAATATGAAAGGTGAAAGATGAACACTTAATGCAAAGCTAAAAAAAAGAGATATATTTGTCTTTTAACACTGTATAGTGGGGAGAGAAATTGTATGATTCCCATACTTTCCTCACATGTACTGAATACGAGTAACAATGCAAAATCCTGAAAAAAGTGTCCACACCCACTGTGTAAGAACTTGCCACCACCGTGAAGATGATGCAGATTTTGATTCCCCGGAAATCAGTCTTCCATTTAGCCTTGGTGCTACTGATCAATACAATATTATTATGTATAATAATTATTACTAATTATAAAAAGGGGCATGAATATGGGTTCAGAAGTGAGATTACTTCAGAGGATGTGTAAGAGCAGAGACTGATTACCCTGGGCCTCCATGACTGCTTTCTGGTGGGATGAGGTATGTTGGGTGTACTCAGCCTTTTAGACCTCAGAGAATAACCCAAGACATTTACTTGGGTTGTTCAAATTGGCCTTAGCTATGGAAATTTCATAAAGTGCTTTCCCCAGAAAAAGCAATTTTGCAGACCTCGAAGTACATACCAGAGCTATTACCACTGTGCTTGTGCAAAGAATTCCTTCCTCTTCACATAAACATAAATTACTTGTTTCTGTAGACCCCTGAGAAAGTTTAAATCTAGTCAAGATTCAAGACATGGAAATTTAGTGAGTGAACAAGCTTTTGCCTTAAAACATGCATTTCATTCACATGATTATACTTCTTAGTATTAGCTTTTCTAAAGCAGTCCATTCTTATCAAGGAAAAAGAGGATTCTCGGAAAATGTTTGCAATTTCTGATCACTCATTTTATTACCACTTGTGTTTCATGACCCTTTATTAACAGTCATGTTCTAGTCTGCAGGTCAAAGAGCTTTTAGCAAATAAAAGTGCGTGGTGCCAACCTCAATAACAGTAAATGGTGTCCTCAGCCACAAAGATAAATGCACTCTCCTTTTCTCCCTCTCTTCTCCATAAGCAGGCTGATCCATGGTAAGATTGAGCAAGGATTCATTTCTCTGAGTAAATCTATTGTCACTGATTAGGTCAGTGTACAAAACTAACTATGGTTATTGAACGTGTTTATAAACTTGTTGGAACAAAAAATAAATTAATTGGAAATACGGGTTAATAATATTCATTCATATAGCACAAAGACTCCCAGTTTTGCTGATTTGCACAAGTATTGAATACTTTCACAGAGCTGTGTCCTGTTGTTTATAGATGTGACCCATGATACTGACCGCATGTTGCCATTTTTTAAGAAACTGATAAAAAAATATGCAATTGAATATCATAACATGCTAGAGTTATTTTACTTGTGGCTAAATATTTATATTTCATTTATCTGGAAAATAATCAGCTATCATGGAGATCCACTGAGCTAGGTCATGTAAAATATACAAAGAAATTGTTGGTTCCAGCCCATATGAACACACAGTCTATATTTATAGGATGGGACCATTGTAAATCCACTGAGAGAATGGAGGGTGACTGCAGCATTTGGGGTTTTCATGGTAATTCCATTTAAAAAAAATTAAAAGAAGTCTTGAAATCAGCTACTATTCTCAAGGGATTCACTCTGTCAGTGGAGATGAGTTCTCCTACAGGATGATGAAAAACAAGAGCCCACACATCCTCTCTTGATTTCAAGGTAACACCATCCAGATTTCCAGGTATATATCTTCCATAGGAGTACAAATCTAGTGCTAAGAAACTTAAAAAAAAAAAAAAAAAAAGGGGGTGCTGCTGTAACCAACAGGATTTTGCTACAAAATCCAAATCCAAGAAGGACAAACCTTCTGTGCAGGCTTTTTTCTGCTCCTTCTGATGTTCATATATTCCATCATGACCCTCAGAAAAGCATCACCTGTCATAGTACTCTGTTTACTACCTGTAAGTTGAGGTCTTAAAATACTTACTACCTTCCTCCAGACTGGATGCAACTTTTACTAGGTGACTTTTCTCTGAGCTGGAGAGAAATGGGTGAAGCTCATAAACAAATGTAATACATTTTTAGATTGTGTGTTGGGTTGACCTTGACTGGACACCAGCTGCCCACCAAGCTGCTGTGTCACTCTCCTCCTCATCAGGACAGGGCAGGGAGAAAATAAGATTGAAGTAGACATATGGGTCAAGATAAAAGGCAGTTTTAAAAAGCAAAAGAAAACACTGCACATGCAGAAAACACCTAAACCAAAAGATTTATTGTCTACTTCCAATCAGCAGACAATATTCAGCCATTCTCTGGGAAGCAGGACCTCAGTACATGTAGCAGTTGCTCCGTAAATCAAATGTCCCTCACCTCTTTCTCTTGCTTTCTATTGCTGAGCAGACATCACATGGATATGTGTATGGAATATCCCTGTGGGCAGTTTGGGTCAGCTATCCTGGATGTGTTGCCTCCAAAAACTATGTCTACTACCTACTGACTACTGAGGGGAAGATGCTGAAGAGACCATGTTGAGGCTGTGTGAGCACTTCTCAACAACAGCCAAAACACCGGTGTGTTATCAACACCTCTCTAGCTACAATTACAAAGCACAGCACTGTGAGGGCTGCTGAGAGAAAGCTAACTCTACCAGCAAAACCAAATCGTTAATTATGCTATTAGTTCAATACTGTTTGGTGGATAGCTCTGGTTTTATAACCAAACAGTATCCGAATGTGCAGAAAAGTCTCTACAGAGCACAGAAATTCCTGTAGATTTAAGCTATTTTTCTAATCAGAAGAGAAGAAATGGCTCTGTGCCCACCACCAGCGAGTCCAGAGCAACAGCAATAGCTGGAATTGATTCTCCCTTTTTTTCTTCCCTCAATGCAGTGCACTGCAGCATAGATATTTAGGTCACAATTCTATGTTCGGTTGTTGACTCGGGAACATGGCTCTCCTCGAGGCTGCAGTTTTATAGTTAAGAAACAAAAAATACCCAAAATCAAAGCACAGCAAGATATGTGTTTCTGCCTTTTCCTTATCAAAGCTGGATTCCTAGACTGCCTTCACACATGGAATAGAGCTGTAAGATAAAAGAATGTTGTTAAACATTTGACCTTTGTAACCTGGCACCAGTCTCTCGGCTCAGTACAAAGGTTCACCTTCCCCTCCCTCATCCTGCTCTGCATGACTGAGGTCAGCATCCCCCAGCTCTGATCATGACTGCCATAAAGCTTAGCCCTGTCCTCTTCTAACCAGTCCCTCAAATTATCACCTACAAGGTGCCTGAAAGAAGTGTTACTTGCAGTAGTGCCTTCCTTTGTAATAGTCAAGCCTTCAATTTGTGGTACTATGAGTCATGATAAGTTCCCTCATTAAATCCATTAAGGATTTACACAACTAGTAAATATTTTTCTTACATGTATTTGCTAAAAAAACAGAAAGCATAAGAAATGGTCTTAAAATTTAGACACACTTGTAAAATTTTCCGCAGCTCTACTGAATATCTAATTGACTTCTTTAAAATTGTGAAAATTACAATTAAATAGAAACTCTTTTAGCTCCACTCTGGAAAGCTAATATTGCCCCTTTTGAGTGCCAAGAAAGAGTGACTTTGCACCATAAGCATGATAATTAATTTTTTAAAGCCCAAATAAACAGCATAAAATTATATGGTGTTGTCCACAATAGGAGTTCTTAGACCAGGCTTATACAAAACAATCCACTGTTTGAAAAAATATTTGACTATTCTAATGAATAGAAAGTTCAACATTATCTATTACATAGATAATTGTGAAAAATGCCTGACATGTCCATGGAAATGTGAATAAAGATAAAACCTATTATGGCTCAACAAAAGATTTCTTATCATAAGAAACAGAATTTATTATTTGTGCATTATTTTAAAATATTATATAGATTTACCTTATAAAAACCTTGCCATTTATAAGATCACATAACTTCTCATATTTAAGTTGTCATATTTATAAGATGTCTCATAGTAGTTTAGTAGCTTTCAGTAACTATTTCAGCATTGGTTATTTCACTGCATAGAATCCTTTTTTTGTTTCGGTTTGGTTTGGTTTTTTTTTTTTCCCTTTAGTGTTTTCAGAGAAGATATTTCTCTGTAGTATAAAAAAAATCAGATCCTATGAAGCATGAGGAAAACAGCTAATGGAGAAATTTATTCTGTTTCTGAAAAATAATAATATTCTGAAAAATAGCCAAAAGTCTATTTCCCACTATTCACTTACCATTGCTAAAATTTTAAGTTGATCAGTCCTTGCTGGAATTTTAAATTGATCAATCCTCACCTTTTTCTTCTTTTACCTTCAATAATTCCTCATATCACATTTTTGTATGACAGAAAATAGCTGCAATTACTAATGAAAAACATGTATTGAGAAAAATCATTCTATATGATATTTTAATTTATTATCACTACAAGGAGGAATTAATTATAATAAGTTTATTTATTTAAAACACAACTATATGGGGAAGAACTTGGTAAAATGTGTCAGCACCATGATTTGGACATTTCACAAAGAAACAAAGGAACAGGGTTTCATTCTTCCCTCAACAAAGTGTGAAGACATTTGTTTCAAATCCTGAGATGTGACCCTGGAACAAGAATAGAGCTCACTTAGTGGAGACTTCCGTGTAAGATCAGGTCTCTGCAACAGGCTCGAACGCATATTGTTCAAAACCAAAAGGTTCCTTTCAGATGGGCTTCAGTGTCCTTTGGCGTGAGTGATTTGCAGGTCAGAAGGGAAGCAACAGAGGCTGTGCTCATCCACTAGCAGATGGGTTTTTACCAATGTGGAGCTGGAGTGCAGAGCAGCACTTCCAGCAGAAGGTGCACCTGCAGGACACCATCCAGCTCTCAGCAGGGATGTGTCCTGAGATCCTGAATGTGGTAGAAAGTTCTGTCTTGTGGCACTGGAGTCATTCCTGTGGCAGTGCCAGAGCTCTGCTAATCAGACTGCCGTGGGGTGTCCCCACATCTGCGCTGGGTGCCGTGTGCTCCCACACAGGTGTCCCCATTTCCATCTCTGCACTTGGAGGCAGATTCCCAACTGCAGCAGCAGAGATGTACATTAAGAATGATGAACTATCATGTGTGGAAGTGGAAACCCAAAGGACTGCTAAGGTAACATATGCAAAGTGATACTGTACTATCTTTTTGAAATAAAGTCATGAAGGAACTTGATAAAACTTAATTGAATAAAAATAACCCCACAAGTGAGCTTAAATATACTTTATTTGAGCAGCAGCTCTGAGCTTTGGGGTTTTTTTTCGCCATACTCTTCTGTTCTGTGTATTGCAGAAAAATTTCAACCTACTTATAAAAGAAGAGAAATAAGGAAAGCTGAAGACTTCCAAAAAAAATTGATAACTCCAGGAAGCAATACAAAAATAAAGAAACAAAGAGTGCCTCCATATAGAAAAAGACCAGCACAACGAAAATGCCTGTAACTATGGAGATAATACACTTTGAAGCAACCTGCCTATAATAAAGTTTCACTTACTGGATTACTGCAAATATTTAATAACTTGTAGTACTGCCAAAGCTCAGACTAAACTATAGTTATTTTCCCTGTCAAAAACTATTCAGCTGTGCAATGTCAAGCCACCAGAAGTGGTCTTTATTGCATTCATATGAGAAAAGCTAACCACATTTCATTTTCCTAAAGTAACAGTTTTCTTTTTGTCAGCATGCTATGAATGTACTCAGAGATCAAAAAGCTCTTATTTAAAACAAAATGTTAGAATGGTTCAAATTAAAATTAAATTACATTCATTTGTTGAACTGGCAAGACTATGAACAATCTGGTCATGTGATTGTAATTAATGCAGTCTAACGACTTGACAAAAAGCCTTTCAAAATATAGATGTATTTATAAAGATTTTGTTTTAATGTATCCATTAATAGTAACATTTCAGGTCTTGGTATACCCCAAAGTCACTCAAATATTATGATAAATTGATCACAGAATAGTATAATCTGCAAGTATTGTTGCTTATATACGAACCTATCATTAGTTTATGCAGTCAGGTGTTGTGGTTTAGGAATTGTGCTCCCCAAATCAGTGCCCCCACCAAGACTCTGCCATATCACACACTAGTCTCCCACTCCCCCTTCCTGCTGCAGTGGGATGGAATTGAGAATTGGAGGCAAAAAAGGTGAAGATCATGAGTTGAGATAAGAATGAATTACTGGAAACGGCAATGAAATAAGAAAATTAATAATATCAGCAAAAAATATGAATAAGAAAATTATACAGAAGAGGGAGTGATTCACATGCAAAAATGCTCACTTTGGACCCCAACAATGAACAGTGGCAGATAGCTTCCCCTTGTTTATGTATGAAAATCTAAAATACTTTCAAAAAAACCATAACTGCAGAGAGACACTTTTCTTTAATGTCCTTTATGCTTAATTGTCAGCCATTGCTCAGCCTATTTGACAGAAATTACACAGATGATGGATTAAATTTGACTGTAATTTATATCTTTGTTGCACACAGTGTCTTGCACAATAAAAAATATGGAAAGTGAGGTCTACAGAGAACAGGAGGACAGAAAACACCTTTGCAGACTCAGGCAGAGGAGCAGAAGGGCTTTAGCAATAAGGGAAGGTAGAGACATTTGTTACTGTAAGGTAAGAAAAGAACAGGGAGTCCATGTGTTGCCACACAAAACCACAAGAAGAAGGCATCAAGAAAAAGCTGACAGAAACATTTACAAGGAATACATGGATTGTAGAGAAGGCAAAACAGAGAAGGAATGCAAAAACTGCTGAAAGAGCTATAACAGCACAGAAGTGAAAGGAAACTGCCAAAGGAGAGGATGGTACCAGAGGATGATATTTGTTGGTATAGATGGGCAGCAAAAGACATATGAACACAGGGATTTTTAGGCAGAAAATTCATCAAACCTTCTACTACATTCAGGTGTAATGAAGTTCGCCAACAGAATTATGTAGGCATGTATTATTCAGTAGTTTTTTATTAAGTTCTGTTCTACTTGTGAAAAAGCATATAGTCCACAGGTATCTGGATTTGCCATGAACCTGCTTCTGCATTAATATTAGACATCTCTTGCACAGTTCTCAAGAATTACATCTTAAAATTCACTCTGAATTCAGTAGAGAAACTCACATCAATTTTAATGTAGATTTTGGTCTTTTTTTCTAATTAGGATATAAAAAAAAGTCTCTTTCCAGTTCATCTTCTGGAATACATTTATTTTTAAAATGTGTTTTTGGAAGACTATTTTAAACATATGAGCAGCCTACTAGCTTTTTATCTTGCTGGGTTATTACCATAGAATTAGCAATAGAAAAACCATCTATTGCATATCCAGTATGCAGCACAGACTTTTGCTGAGCCCTGAGGGAATATAATCCAGCAAGGAAGGAAAGATATTCCTCTCTTCTTTTTCCACAGGGTTGTTTTCATTTCCTCCTTCCTTCCACTGGAAGATATCAGACCTTCCCAAGAGAGGCCAGCTTCAGAGTCTGAAAGCCAAATGACCTAGAACAACGAGACCTCTGGCATTATTATTGTTTCTTTTTATCCATTCTGCCTGTAAAAGCTATATAAAGAAATGAAGGAGAAATATTTGTTAATTATTCAACTTAATCACAGGCAGAAGCGACACTGTGAGATTGCATTTATTTTATTGTGCATGAAGACTTGTGCAAATGAACCAAAATTAATGCAGGTAGACAGGAAACAAAGGCAACTAGCAGGTCAAAAGTGCAGTAGACTTGCCATGCCTGTCTGCATAGCTTGTCCTCAGCACTGAAGACAGGGAACTGTGTATCACTGGGAAGAAATGATAGGAAGCAGCCAGCCCTTGAGTATGATTATAAAATAGCCTATCTAAATACTATAACTAAGCTTTTGAGTGTTTCAAGTAAATGTTTAGAATAGTTCTCTTTTTCCTCCATGTTCTTTTGAATTTCTAGGGTACTATGCAACTTTATTTTACTTCTAAATCCCTATCTCATTAAAGGTCACATTAGCAGTATAGGATTAATTGAATAGTACATTTCATCAAATTATCACAAATTATTTTTACATGTGCTATTATTATAATTTCAGAAAGTGAATGTTTAAAAATATTACCAAAGGCAATGCCATGATCAGGGACAAAAATGCAAATGGTCTGTGAGGGCAAAGATTTAAATTGTGGTGTTCTGGGATTACAACTACTTTAATATTTTCTTCATAGACAACAATCCTTACACACCTTCCACCTTCAGAACTTGCCATAGAGAACAGGATTTATCTTATGTATTTTTCACTATTTAAAAATTAACTTTTAGCTAAATTTGCTGTCCTGATTAACAAAGAGCTCCTTACTCCCAAAGGATTGATTTAATCTCAGGGTAGGAGCCATAAGTCACTAGCTCCAGAAGCAAAGCCCTCCTACTCTTTTCTCCACTAACTGCTTAGACATGGCACCTAGACATGTAGTTCAGAATACCCAGCTTCTGGATATCCAAAGTGAGATGAAAAAAGCCCTCTATTTCATTTCATAAATGCTGTTAAATGGCATGAAAACACCTCACTGACTTATTTGAAACTATGAGCCATGTCAGCAGACATTAAAGGATGTAAGAGGGCATGTGATTCTCCGTGGCTATTCACCCTTGGAGCAGATCCTGGACTATCTCAGTTTTTAAGGACTGGGACTTTGATAAAATCTGGGAAAAGAGCTATGGATACAATTTTGAAAAGCAGATAAATTATTCTGAAATCTGGGCAGGGCAATTTTATTTTTATTGTCCAGCAAAAGAGCTTTATTGTTACTCCCTACAGAAGAAACTAGCACCGTGAGTGAAAAGCTTCAGAGCTTGTCTATGTACAGCTGCAAGAAAGAGATATACAATTTAGAAACAATCATCCCCCCTGTGGCTGCAGTTTTTCAAACTGATAAGAGCAAAAGTTATATAGCAAAAGGCTAAAGGTATTCCCTCTCTGTGCAGGACAAGATATATTCCTGTTCTAGAAGTCTTTGACCTTCTTTAAACTAGGTATGTCTACTGCTAATGATCAGAAATTTTTTCCTGTAAATTGCTTAAAAGTATATCTGTTTCTCAAGCCTCATTTTTTTGGAGAAAACCAGATAGAGTTCAAGAAGATGGATTAGAGGCAAGGCAGCTGCTCATAGTTACATTACCACAAGCCAGCATTTCCCATTTTATATTCAAAGGCATGAATAATTTACCCAACACACTTAGATATTTCTTTGGACTGTCAATTATTACCTGACCAGTCTAGATCTATACATAAGGGGTTTTTTTAAAAAATAGTATTTTATTACTAAATTTAGCTGCAGAGTTAGCTGGGATCTCTTTTATCTGGGCTTGTTTCACAGAAGTGGTTTCAGCAGGGAGGGAGCGTGCATATGAGAATTCACTCTTGTGTTTATCATGAAGAAAAAAGTCTGGATAAAAGAGTTAATACAACTGAAAACCAGCATGGGCCTTTAGAGAAACAGAACTAGGAAATTAACAGTGTGCCATAAAAATTTCGAGAATTTTTATTAATATTCACCATACTTTTTCATTCTTCATGGTGTTTTTAGTGAATGTTTAAGAGCCATCTCTAACTATTAATAGATTGCAATTATAGGATTTAAACATCCAACCAAACCAAATATAGTAATTGCTTATGTTTATGAAAATATTTTTGAATTCTCTAGGATATCTTGAACTGATAACCAGTCGACAAACCTTCTTTTTACAGAGATTTTTGACAAAGACATTTAATATTAAAATTGCTACTGGTTTTAAGCATCTATGAAAGGGATGGAAAGAGAAGAATGATGATGGGCAAAATTGTAGTATTCTTTTTGCCTCTAATTATGCAAAAGCATACCTTATGGACCATGAATCCACTCTGTAAGTCTCTGGAATCAAGGGTTAGTTGGCCCATAAACAGGAAATTACATTGTGTAAGTCTGGGTAGTTGTATGGGTAAGGAATCCCTAAGCAACTGTTGCCTACAGCACATACAAGGAATGAGAATGTTGGCCAAATGACAAAGTTAATGATGCAATTTTACTATTCCTGAAATATTTCACAGAAATATTACACATAAAGCACACAAAGTAGGTGTGTTTTCTGCATTCTCTAAATTACAAGAGTATTAAGTCTGTCAGAAAATTCTTCAGCACTGGTTTCTGTCCCAAAACTATGTATGGTTGTATAATTCAAATTGAAATGTTTTTAAAAGACAAGGATATGTATCTTTATAATATCGTTAATGAAATATATCTAGATATGGACATATGATTATATATGCATATATGTATGTATGTATGCATATATGTATGTATGTACAGCACATAAACCTTTCCATAACTCCAACCTCTCCATTTTGAAAATGTTCTCTAATTCCTTTGTCATTCTCTAATTCATTTGGAATTAGCACACTTTACTCCTATAAGTAAAGTTTCAACAACATTTAGGTTTTGGACTTTGATGAGATTACTCACTAATATTTCAGTGAGCAGATCAGGACTACTGAATTTTAGACTAATAATTTCCTTGGTGTTTCCTACAGTCAGTTGGCAGCTCTCCAGCTAAATTTGTCCAAAGCTACATAAATGAATGCACTCAGAAAATAAAACCTGTTCTCTGGCTAATGTAAATAAGAGAGGTAAAACCACAGATAATATATGGGGACAGAAGTGTAAGGAAATAATTAAAGACTTAAAAAACACTATACTATGCAAAACACCAATTCTTCCAGAGACTATTTTCCAAGGATAACTCAAGGAAGCAAGATCTGTTTTCAAAATAAATGTTAATTCCTTGGCCTGAAACAGAGAAAAATATTTAAAAAGGAGACAGTCATTGGATTACTCCACATTTTCAGAATTACTGGTCTTCTCTGCCAGACAAGTAATTGAAATTAATTATTAGCCATGACCAGGGATGTAATTTTTAAACAGTAAGTCTTAGGGTTCCATTTCTTTACCTTAGACAATGTATTCTTCTGTTTTCTTCAAGAAAATCAATTTAGACCAGTCCGTTAGCTTTTAGCAGTTTATCTTGATTGTGAACAGAAGCGAATTTATATCAGCAAGACCGAAAAGTCTTACTTTGAAACACCACTTTGAAATACCAGTTAGAAAAATTCCCATTTTTTTCCTTTTGTGCTCCTAGGGCTTTATTGAGTTCCCCGTCACACTGACAAACATCCCAGGTTACTCAAAAAGTCCTACCCTTCAAGGGCAGTGAAAGCACCAGTGGGAGAAGATGATAAATGCTGTGCCAATGGAAGGTGCTGATAGCACCAGACTAAGTAGGTCATCCAGAGCCTTGCACAGACAGCTTTTCAGGACACCCAGTACTGAAGACCAAGTATGTGCAGGCATAATTTCTGAGCAAGCACTGGAACATTCTGAATAGAAGTCTTCCTCACATGCTTCTCAGTCCCTGTTCCTAAACTTGCACCATCTTGTAGAATAACCTAAATGATTTTTGACAGAAGGAAACCCAGATTTCCTCGTTCTCTGAATTTTGTGACATTGAGCATCTAATGGTCACTTTTGTGAGATCACAGATGTGTAATTGAAGTAAAACAGCCTCAACAAGAGATTTCTACTCCTTTCAATCATTGCCTGTCCCTTCCTCTGCAGTTATGTACATTGATAGAATTATCACAAGCTCATTGTATTTTTTTGGAATCTGGCAAAGACTCAGAATTAGCAAGCGGTAGGAGGAAATAAGTTTGGTTATCTTACATTCACATGAGTGTCAAAATCACTGAATTACCAAATTAATGATGAGCAGTGTAGTATCATGACAGCCACTACATAAGGAACAGGTACATGAGAAAGGCTATCCACTAGGGATGCCCACTCACCTCCAGGGGAGTTTTCCCCTACATATAATATCCAGTTTCCCACTCCAAGTTTACTCCAGGTCCCACAGTTCCACTGCTTCTGATGTTAAATCTGCCATAATAATGACTTTTCAGATTTTTTTCTTCTATATTGTCCAATAGATTATGGTGTGGATGTACTTGGTGAAGAGACGACACATCTCTTAGAAAATATAGGTCCATATTTTTGCTAAGTGGAAGATAGCTAAACACTTATAGCTTCGAAGAAAACAAACACAGGCCCATCAGAAAACCCAGTTTTGGGGCTAAATAATTCAGGTATCACATCATGTTTATTGAACTACATTCCTAGTGGAATCCAAGCTGGTGGCTAATGATTGAGCAAGGTATGGCCCTATGCTACAGACTCATACCAACCAGTTTGGAGATAGTTCCATATTTGTAGCATGGCACTGAATTATTTCCATCTTGCCATATCTTTGCTTATGTAAACAAATACCAGAGACTGTGTTGCTTGAGAATATTTTTTATCAAATTCATCATCTTTTGAGCAAAAGAAAAAGTGCAAAGCAAAAGTTTGATCCTGTCATTGCAATACCAGACTAAACATTACATTTAACTCCTGCATTGTAAGAGATCACCTTCATTCAGCATAAGCAACAGTCCATCCTATCATAAGATCACTGTAAAAATCAAATATTAAACAACTCCTCAGGACATAAAGTTTCAGTGAAATGCTGTAGATTTTAATCTGGCCCCTACACATGACAAAAGGTTACCTTTTTAAGATGTACAGTTCTACTTACATAGAAATCAGCCTTAAAACCTGCACTGCCCAGATTTATAGCGTGGCATGGACCAATTTTGGGGTTAAAGGAGACCCCACAGATCATCAAGTTTAATCTCCTGCAGGTTTTTTGGAAAAAATTTTTTTTTTAATAAAGGCATACTTTGAACAACCTAAAGAAATTCAAATTTTGTTTCACACAGTGATATTAAAATCCAAGAATAAAGTTAAGAAAATTCATACTTAGGGTTTTTAATTACAGCTTGTGGTTCATAGAAGACCAGAATGATGGCTCTCATGTAAACTTTTTATATTTTTCCTAATTAAAATGGGTCTAGCTTTCTCATAACTCTCTGCTGGTGGTCTGGTAATGTGACCACAAACTCATTTTATCCTCTTACCTCATGGCTGTGAGTGCCAAGTAAAACTTGTTTGTAGGTCTTCTGGAATACATATTACATTTACTGCAGGACTGCACAGTTTTTTTAGTGATTAAATAGATCTCACAAAGCTCACTAAACCTGGCTTTGCAGACAGACAGAGGGAAAGTGAGTGAATGGCATGCAGCAGAAAATTAGAACGGCATGCAGGAGCCCTAAGAACAGTATGTAAATCAGGAATGGGGGTAGGGCTAATGTTAGAAATGGAGAGAATATTCAGAACAGCAGCTGGAAGGAATAGTAATCCTAGAAGGCACAGAGCTAGCTGAAGAGGAGAGAGAAGCAAAAGAAACAACTACTCCTTGCCTTGAAGAATGTGTATGCAGGAGATGACTCAGGCACAAACCACCTCTGTCTCACTAGGTGTTTAAAGAGTTTTAAAGAGCAATTTAAAAAGAAGACATAGAGAGAGATTTATAAGAAGGGGAGGGAAAAGCTGAAGTCTAAAAATGTTTATCTGGGATAGAATGGAACAATNGAAATTTTGAAAACATGCAAATTTTCAAAAAGGAAAGACACAAGTAACATGTTAATTACTATTATAATAATAACAATTAAGAATATTAAAACTTTCCATAAAAATTGGCAGTATCAAATGTAAGCATACTTCCAGTAAAAAAATTAGTCATTTTGACAAAAAAGCAATGATTTAAAATGTAAAATAACTGCATGAAGATTAAACACTACATTTCTATGTTACAATAACTATTTGTGGATAGAAAGGTTGGCTATTTCTGGAGTTTATAGTAACAGGATCAGATACTGTAGGAGAGCTCATTTAGAGATCATCACCAAGAAGTATTTAGATCCATTGGTTGAGATTATGATCAGGTTATTTCTGACATCCAAATCCAAGACACTCAGGGGTTGCTTTCCAAAGTTTTCTTTGCAGCTGTAAAGTGTCTATACTAAAAGCATTAACATGACAGACACTCCTGTGATACCAAGAGTTTGCACGAACATATGTCTTTTTAAAGTACAGTTTTTGTCTTGTTAAATTTTACCTTGTTTAGAGCTCTGAAAAGGGAAAGGAAGTTTTCTCAAAGGAGAAGCAAATGAATTCTAAGGTTTGATCATCACTGCCACTTTACACTGTCTCAGATGACACTTGTTCAATAAGGTCTCAACAAAATGCCCTCTGACAAATATTGTAGCATTTAAAATCAAGCTTTTTATCTCTGTGCCTTAAAAATTTGGTGCTTATTTTTTTGCATTGGAAAGTGAGAGATAAAGATTGAATTAATTGTGTTTGCAGAAAACTTCAATGACAAAAAAAAAGAACCAAAAAAAAACCCCCAAGGTATTTTTGAATTTCTGCTGCTGTTGAAGCAAAACACAGCAGCACAGTGTATGCTACTTTATGAATCTGACCTCCTTAAAGGCTGCCCTGCTGTTTCCTGGAGCTGCAGTTCTGGGTTCTCAGCCACTCCCAAAAACAGATCTAATTTTTATGCCTTGAATAGAAAGTCCTCCATATCAAAACCTTGTCTCAACTCTCCGTGACCTGATTTCCTTCACTGCTTTATGTTGTCACCATGCAAGAAACCGCTTCTAGCTTTTGTGCTTAAAACCACTTAAATCTAATTTGGCTTCTGTAGAGGGCCTTCACTCTGTGCTGACACTCTGGGCACAGTCACTTCATGGACATACTAAAAGCACAAGTCTTAAACTATTGAATTTCTAAACAAAACCACTCTCAGAGGAATTTTTAAGATATTCACAGCCTTAGCAGTTTGAGAAGGATGGGCCTCCCATCAGCTTCTCTCAAATCTGAATCTCTCTCTGGCTTGGACACATGGGGGCCAGCTGGCTGTCCTTGACAGCAAGAGTTAGTTTAGCATCCACTTTCTATAATATTGTGTTAGATATTTGTCTGAAGGACATCTTGGCATCTGCAAGTAAACATCACATTCAGGAAGGCCTGTGTGTACACAGTCTTAGTCATTTATAGAAGAGCAGGATGCTTCTGAAGAAAATGCTAAATTTAGATTAAACACTCATTCACCAAAAGAAAAACCCTATTTAAATTAAACTTTTTTTCTTTTACCCTCCTATTTTAAACTATTTCCTTTTAAGTTTACCGAACCTATATGATCTTCCCCCTTGAGCATAGTAACAATTTATTTTCATCCAGAACCAAGAAGAAGGTAAGCAGGAAATAGACATTTATTCAAATACTTTTTTTTCTCAGCCAAGATGTGTCTTTGATTGAGTACTTTCAACTTTTCTACTGAATACTAGAGTGTCCATTGTTCTTTTAAGTAACTTTGGTATAGCTTTGATTGTACTTTAGAAACAAAAACTTTCTTGCTAGACAAGTCAATCTAATGCCAAACTATAAAAAACAAGTCATTAAATGTACATGTAGATATGTGTAGTTAATAAAGCAAAAGTATTACTTTCTTTCAAGTGACCTTGTGTTTCCATTTCCCTATTGCATTGAAAATTTTATTCTTTTGCAAAAAGCTTTCTATTTGATGTAGAAGTAAGCTAGATATTATTATATTATGTGGTTATATTATTATAATTAGATTTTATAGAGAATGTAAGCATAAATAAGGACAGATCTCATGAGGAGAAACAGATTTTGGAATAACAGGGAAAGGATGGGACCAGGCTAAGTGGGAAGAATCTCTTTTACAGAGAGAGCACCTCTTTGGAAACACACAGTTCTGTCAGAAACTTTCATGTTTCAAGTTATAGGTTTTACAAGCATGCAAACTGTGAGTATATTAAATGCCATTGAAAATATCAAAATTTTGTTTCTATTTTTAGGCTGCAGCACCACATAAGGAATGCCAGGAGTGAATTCAAGAAGATGTGTGTGTCAAAAAGGAGAGGAGAAAGAGCTGTGCAGTGCACAACACAGAAAACATCAGCCCTGAAGCTGTAATGGGGGAAGAACTGTGTGCAATCACTGTGACCAGGTTGTGTTAATGCTACTGTACAATGTTCTCCTCTTGCTGGACAGACCATGTCCTAATTACCAGAAGAAAGCCCCTTGTTTTAGCTCCCTATGCAAGCATGTAAAGCAGAATAAGTAGAGGTGTTTGCTGCACCTGTAAACAGAAGATATTAGTCCTGAGAAGTTTTTGAGAGAAGATTTTTTTTCATCCCATTGTAGGTACCACAGGAAATTTTTGTGTGTATCATAAAGCAACATTCTATCAAGTCTGATTTTAAGTAAAGAAACCAGCGTAAAACTTAAAAATAATATTCCCCTGTCATATGGCTTCTTTTTACATATAATTTGCTCTAACTATATATACAGTAAGATCTCTGAGCAGCTGATGTTGCATTTCTCTTCTGAACAGTCAAGCCATCTGTGTATTAATGCCTTAGGCAGCAGCTTTAATTTCATTAGGCAAAAAATAATTTAGGTTTGCTGTCACTAAGAGCTGAGAATAATTCTAAAGAGAGTAAATAGACAAGCTGTTCTTTAACAAATGTATTTTTCTGGTGGAAAGAGTAGAAATAAGCTGACAGATGACGTGAAAGATTCACTGACTTATTTGGCTACTGCAAAACCTTTCCCACCCTGACTATTCTTAGTTTCAATGTTCTGGATATTGTAAATAGTGACACTGCATCTTTTGTAACAACATTCCTTGGGGAAAAACAGTGGGTTTGCTGGGAAGCGAAGTGGGAGGATGGTGCCTAAGTTTGCTTACAAGTTGGAGACACAGGGGCATTCGGACAGTGTTGTGCCAGAACTGTGGGGAGGGAAGGGTAGCAGTTGATTCTGTTTAAGCCCTCTCTGTTATTGCCTTGTGTGGTCATAACCTGTTCAAATCTATTTGCCTTTGATATCAGAGCAGGGGAGCCAGGAGTGCTCTGGGCCTGGCTCTGTGGTATGATGGGCCAGCAAAGAACTCCTTTGCCCTTGCCTTTCCATTTCTTGTACAAATATTTTAGAAATAACCTCATTTCTTCCAGGTTTTGTTCCCTTCCTCATCCTAATCAGTCACTATGATATAGATCTGCTTTGTGTTCTCTGAGATAATGAACATAAATTTCATGTCAGTCAAAAAAGTATTCCCTTTCCCCTTTACACCTCCAGAGTCTAAATAATTTCTGATTTAAAAATAAATTAATTTAGTAAATATAAAATATAAAAAGATAAAGAAAAATAAAGTCTTTAATACAATTATCTTGATGCTAGTATGATCTAATGGTGTCATTAAATGTATTACAATATTTCACTTTTTTTTGTTTGTTTGTTTCTGGTGCATGGTCTTGATTCCAGTCTGAAGAAATGCTACACTGTTTGTAGTTTGGGATTCTAGACTTTTAGAAAGGCATTGTATAAAGGGGAGCTTTCTTTCAGCTTTCATTCCTGCAACAGGAATTTCTCTCTTAAAGCAGAAGGGCTCACTGTAAGGCAGGCATTGGGGTCTGACCAAAAAAAAGGTAATCTATCTGTCTGGCTTCACCACCTTTATCTATATGTAGTCCTCACCTGTATATGCATAAAATGTATATGGCTGACAAAGAACCCATGCTCTGTGCCTTTTGCAGCACTAGAATGTAATTTTAAAACCTTGATAGTCAGGAAGGAGGGACTAATATAAAGTTTAATTGCTGGTAAAGCCTATAGTAAATATTTGTAATGTTCTTTAACTCCCTTCCCACAGCTCTGTACAACACACAAAACCTTGGCAACCTCAAGTTTCAAACCAGAAAACAAAGGCACCATTACTGAGATAAGTTCAATGTTATGTGTACCTAACATAGTGTCACCAGAGTGAAATTCTCTGGTTTAGAGAGAGATGGCAAATTTTCAACCTATTCCTCTGTTACCAGAATCAGAACTTTCTATCTCTGAAGGACTCTGAAGGAAGAAGAGTCCAGGTGTCCTGACTTGATTCTCTATTATCTTGAGTCATGGCAAAACTGTTATCCTCAAGACCTCATATGAGATGCTTCCATCTTTGAAGAAACTATTCAGCACCTTTAGAGTCAAACACAGACATGTTTTTTGGCAGCTAGATGGAAAAGCAACACATGTGTTAGGAACATTTGGCCTTGGCTGGTTCATATTTAGCCTTTTTTACTTCCCAGAAATAGAATATTAACTCTGACTTGCGAGAGCAGTGAATTGTTCTCCTTTTATTTTGACAGGCCAGGAGATATCCATGTTCTTTACTGTCTGGAGGTATTTTTAGTTACACTTAGAAGCCCCAAATAACACAGGAGTCTCACTCTAAATCTAGACATACAGTTAGATGTTGAAAAGAATATTCACATCACAGTCAAGGCCTGCAGTCCTGTGCCCACAGTCTGAAAATATCTCTCTGTGTGTTGCCATACTGAATTTAATGAGGCAGCTTACCTAAGCAATGTTATGGACATGCATATGAGCTTACTCACCCCTCTGAGAGAGAAGTGAGTGGGAAGAAAATGTCCTGCATAAATAAGTCAAAAGGCTTTAGAGTCAAAGGCTCTAGACCAGCCCATCCTCCAGGCCCTCCTTCTCTTTGGAAAGCTGTCATCATTAATTACAGTGGAGCACATGGAGCTCTGCTGGAACAGGCATGGCCCCTGACGTGAAAAGGGGGGAATGGTACCTGGCAGGGCAAAGTGGGGATGTTGCAACTGTGTCAGTCATCAGGAAAGAATTGGTGAGTGGAAAAGGGAAGAGGCAGCGTGAAGGCTTTTTGTGCTGTGTGTTTTCCACATGCACGTGGCTCTTTCAGTACAACACTTAAAATTATGTTCAGAATTAAAATCTCACCTTTATAATCTCAAATACCTTTTAGGCTGAAACTTCCCTGAATGCATTTCATTTAATAAATGCCATGGTAAATATTAATATATTATTTTCTTGAGCCTTCCTAAATACAAGGAATGTGATTGAAAATGCTCACAAAAGGTTTTAAATCACACCCTCACAAAAGCGTCCTTTGTTCATCAAATGTCATCTGCCTTACTAAAAAGGAAAAGAAAACATATAATGTAGGATTTTTCAGGGGAAGATGTTAAGTGATTGTGAAACAGTCTGTTTATGAACTCTTAATTTTCCTTTAAGTAAAAACATTCAATTTATATACACTGTACAGGAACAGGAGATTCCTGTGGTGTTCTGTAGTGAGCTGATTCTCATTTTGTGGGTGTTTCCGTGGACACAATGTAGAAAACAAAGTTGTGGTGATTTATTAAATGTTTTTTGGGTATGCAGATCTCTTGCCACTCCCTTCCTCTCCTTCCTCTAGCCAGGCAAAGGTCAGGAGGAAACCAGGCATGTAGTGGAAGAAGGAACTGTGACAGTATTGTCTGGATCCCCAAACAAAGGCAGAAACACTGCAGTTTGCCACACAAGCCCAAAATAAAGTCACCTCCCCCTCAGATATGTTTCCTCAATGCCCTCCATGCTAATAATGTGAGGAGTGTTGTCCAGCCATGGTTTGCAGGGCAGGAAGGGTACATATTCCACTAAAAAGATGTTTATTCACTTCTAAGATAAAAGATATTAAAAGTAAACCACCATTTTCCCACTAAGACCAGGAGAATGCGTCATTCCCACACCCAGGTTGCCCAGGTACTTACTCATACACATACACGTCCAAGTCTGTCCCATGATACTATTAGATAATAGAAGGATAAAAAAAGCCAGACAAATCCCAGTTTAGCAAAGCAGCAAGTGTTTAACGCTTAGGTGATTAAGCCATCAAAGTAAAACAGGTGATATGAACAGCCTCCTGCAAGGTGCAAGGAAAAGTTTTGGTGAAAACGAATAATTTCTATCAAAATCTATCTAGTTCTTTGGATAAAAACAAACTTCAGGCAGCGATTCTACAGCTGAGATATGAGAAATTAAAAAGAAACAAGACAAGCTAACCTCTAAGTAATCTTCCCTTTTGCCATGAGGCAGTTGAGAAGCGAGAATAGCATGTCGCTTTCTGCTTTCCCACAATAGCAAGCAGTCCCTCACACACCAGCTGTACTGGAAGGTCACAGAGCACTGCCAGAGAGACATCAATCTGTGTTGAAATGTGCAGGCTTTCAAGGATGGGCATTTTCCATGCAGCCCATAAGTGACTTTGGGGACCTGAGGTTGATGCATTCTCATTTTGATGGGACACATGACAGCGTTCCTTCTCTAGCTGATAAGCTGCATGTGCCAACAGAACTGGAAGTTCTCCTGAATTTTCATTTTAAAGAAAAATTGAAAGATCATCAATGGCCGAAAAATTCTTTCTGTGGGCCATTGTTGTTTATGTCAGGCTGTTCATTCCAGGAGTTATTTTGGAATGTGCTTCCATTGGGGTTTGAGGTTTTTCAGAAGAAAAATTCTGGTTTATATTTATGTTTAAATATACTTCTGAGGAAGAAAGGACAGAATCCTTTGTTTTGTAGATTTATCCAAGATGCACTTTACTGTTAAATGTTTAGTTCCTTCTCCTGTTGTCCTTTATCTTTTTGTTGAAGTCTTTGACTTAAAATTATGGTATGAGCTACTGAGGTATTCTATTTGTCCTTTTCCTACCTCACCTTCTGCTGTCCTTGTGCCCCCTGCCAAATAAATAAAAGTTATTTTGTCTTGAGTAAAGGCACTAATCTCAAGGAAATGACAGAATAATATGATAAAGCCCCATCCATGTACACAATTGGTTTGGATCAAAAGACTTTGAAAGACAGTGAAATCAATAATTCAAATAATTTTCTTCTGTCAAGGAAGTTATTTTAAATACCATGAAAATTCTTTTAACTTTTAAAATTACAATACCATTTACCCAAGAGTTTATACACCCCACTTCTCCAGAAGTAAGTGAGATGTTTTACCATGGGCTGCTATGTTAATTGTAGTTCTCTTAGTAAATAGTAAAGGAGTCAGTGGGCTGTGATTCAATACAAAAGTGTGATATTGTGTATCAACAATAAATAAAATACTTTTTAGTCTTTCTATATATTCTGATTCCCCCTGAAATAATTTTATCCCTAAATAAATTCTATTTACCAATGGAAACAAGGTTTTAAGCTTTTAAGTCTAATACTCACAAATTAATATATCTAACGACTGTAAATAAAAACATAAAAACCAGATTTTAGGCCACCAGAACAATGACAATAGCCCTAAGAGTCATTGTTAAATAATTGCAGGAGACTTATGATGAAATAACATCTCTACTGAATGCTTCACATTTCTACTTAAAAGATTAAAACTGAGAAAATGTGAGGTTACATCTGCTATACTACAGCTTCTGTAGGATTCTGGTGTTGCAAAGGAACAAAATCCCAGACAAAGAAGGAGAAGGACAATACCTCTGTGCTCTCCACTTGAGAGACCCAGTACATAAGGGCTGCAAGGATGATGGTAATGATAGATCCCATATATGGGGAGATTCCTCTGCTTCAATTTCTTCTGGAGAAAACAAAGGGAAGCAAAATTTAGCAGAGTCCTGAATAAAGTCATACTTACCCATACTATGGGCAAAATAAGGTAGCCTAAGAAGCAGACAAGAATATTCTTTGTTTCTAAATCCTCCTTGAGTTTTAGACAGAAAGGGTCAGTGTACGCTTTTATTTTGACACAAAACATCATGACCCATTTAAGCTTAGGGGAAAGATATTGCATTCAGATGGATTTTTAGCACAGACCACAGAGAGACTATTCTGTACTTTAAATTAAAAAGGACATGCATTCCAAATCGTGCTCTGAACGGGATCTGGCTTTGGTGGAGAGGAGAGGTTTTTTGCTCCCACAATGAGGACTTATGAAACATTTTAATAAACAATAAGGCTTTGTCTGAAGAGAGAGCCTTGACATCCAGTGTACAGGACTCATATATGCACAATACATTCAAACTGAACCACTGTTGTATTCAGAGAAGCCGTGGCAGACTAGTGGATGAAATCCTTACTTGCACAATTGTGCACTTATGGAAGTGGCCTTTCCCAAAGTACTTTCACAGGGGGTTTAACTCCATGCCAGTCATGTTTTCTCTTGTCTTCTATCCTGACGTGAGCATTTTTGTCTCTCTGAGTAACAAGGGATCTTGTGTGGGAAAATATTTTCCCTTTATACCTTACAAAGAACAGTCCTTTCACTCTGAAAAATTATGCTGTTAATTATGTTAATGCCATGTTCTATGTGTATACCTATTCCAAGGAATACTCTCAAAATTTTATGGACCACAGCTTTTCTTTGTTCACGTTACTGAAAAGCTACTTAGGAAAACATTTAGAGTATAAAAACTATTACTTTTGTTTCTAGTTCTTTTAATAGTAGATAAAAATAATAAAGGAAATCAATTTAGGCAACCATAGTTTTGCCAGATCTTTGCCAATTCCAGACTTTGAACACCCACCTCCTGCCCATACATGAGATACGTCAGGCCCAAAATGGCAGGAATGCAAAATCAGTTTTGGATATGACAGCACAGGCCTTTGCTTAAGGGTTCGCATACATGAATGTACTAAACTCTGCTCTCTACCTCAGCACTGCTAGAAAATAAATAATTCAGAAGTTCTGCTTTGTACACTTACATGGAGATTGAAGGATGTGAAGACTCTCTAGGAGTTTGATTCCAGATTTCATTACTCACTAATGGCATTGTTTTCATCTTGTTTTCCAAACTCTCTCGTTGTTTACTTCCACTGAAGTTGCAGGCAAAATTTCCATTGACTTCAGAGGAAGACGGATGGCGCCAGTGAGGTTCTCATAGTTTTAGAAAGCTATCCAAAGTTGTCACTAACTTCAAGAATCTGGTCTGAAAAGTCTTTTTATATGTGGGCTAATTACTGTGGGAATAAATACAGCCACTGTATTTATCAAGATATTTTCGTTTCTCTTCATACTCTAATTATATGTATTATCTTACATCACTAATTAAGTTCAAATGTTCTTCTCTTAACCCTGTCATTAGTAAACTGTAAAAAACATCTCTCCAGAACAAAACTAAATTAAAAATCCACTGTACAGACCACTTATAAGAGAACAATCTGGTTGGATTTTTTTAACTACTGGATTTCAGATACAGCCTCAGGGACTCCATTTGGGTGGTCAAGTAATTCTGTCTGATGAGTAATAAACAAATAATTCTACACCCAATTCTGTTTTATTCCCACTGAGTATTAGCTCCTTATGCAAGTAGCTCCACTTCAGTATTTAGGCATGCACTTAATCCCTGCTATTCATATGGCTAAACACCACTCCCTGAAACAAGGGATATAGTATTAGGCCATGTGTAAAAGAGCAGAAAATTGCCCAATAAAATGCAAAAAATCATATGTTAAAAAGATAGACATTATGTTCAGGACTCAGACATCAAACTAATTATAATTTTCAGTTAAAAATAAAGCTTCTCAACACCATATCTTAATATATGTTTTTTCCCACAAATTTGAGATAAGCATTCATAATATTCACATACCAATTTTTTGAGTGGCAGTGATTTTTTTAATATGTGGAATGTCCCTGCTGTCTTGATCTTTCACATAGTCAGTGCTAATGTTAACAAGAGTTATTTTGGTGCTAAGTATATTGAATATGAATAGCAGCTGTCAGGTTTTGCAGTTTCAAGGGAAGAAGATTGTTTATTGGAAAAAAAAAAAAAAAAAAGGAAAAAAAATACATCACTGTACCATCTGGGCACTCACACCAAAACTCTTGCATGGAAAAGATGGAACTATTTTCTTTATTAGTGGTTTAACCAAAACCAGACTTTGGCAGCTAATCTGCTAAACATCTAAACCTCATGAATTACTTTCCTCTGCTGTTGGAGCAACAGTATACCATTCTTTGGAGAACAATATCCAGGATGTGAAATATGTATGCAAACGTTTTTGTATATGCATACATTTTCATATACGCATACTTTGGCAAAGATATTTTTAGAAAAATGTCACTACATCTCAAGTTCAATAAACTGAGCAGTCCAGTCTACTAGTTTTATCTTTTAGTCTTTAGGGGTGAGATTCTGACCCCTTTATTCAAGCTGATGATCAGAATTTTCAGTCAGGTTTAGTCAGTTTTGGTGAAAGCTGCAGCAGCCAACAGAGGCCCGTGGGTCAAATCACCCTGGAAAATAAGCAGCTATCGTGTTTTTTTGCCATTTTAACCTTGCTGTGTTATCACTGTGGGTAGAAAACACAGTCAAACTCACTTTACATTAATATTTAATCATCATAAAAAGTGCTACACCTGAGGATTATTTCCAAACTCTTCTCCATTTCATAGCACAGGCAGGCATAAGCTCACGCACAGCTACATGTCTGTGCGCAGTGATACACCGCACACTCTCAGACGGTCCTCCTGCAAATCTCCTTCCACTTGGAACACCTTTATTGTTTTTAGTTTAGATTTCAGTTCAGTCAAATCAAAGACAGTTTACTTGAGGAACAAAGAGCCTTACTGACACTTCTGGCAGACTGGAGAACAGCACCTTAACCTCAGACTTCACAAACGGCTGTCTGTCTTGCCAAACTTCAGAGACTACATTCTCCCCTGCCTATTCTCAAGCCCTTTAAAAATTAAACTTGGAAAGACTAATGCAGCTGTGCCTGGCACAGTTTTGGCTCTGGACTGCAAGACTGAGTGCTGCCATTGTGTCTTGTTTGCTTCAAGTCAAAAACTTCCCAGAATAAATCTCAAAAACTACTAGCAAGTACAATTTTAAAAAACCAAAATGTATAAAAGCAATAATATAAAAGAAAATAAGGGTTTTTTTCTATGATTTAAGGTAATTTTCTATTGGTAAATCTTTTAATGTTCTTATATCCTTTAGGATGGCAGAAACTTATGAAATATACATTATTTGTACTGTTAATAATTCATGACTATACTAATAAAAATATTTTAAAAATATTAGAAATGACAATTTTATTTCAAATAGGAGAAGGATAACTCCTAGAACATATATGCATTCGAGGACAACTGTAGTAACTGGCACCTCTGCATTAGCTCTAGAGATGCCGTACTTGCCACAGAAAACACACATTAAAGAATTAACAAAGAACCTGTTCAATATTAAAATAACAAGAGAAGATAAACTAAACCAGTGACTCTCCATTTCTTCTGGACTGTCTTTCCATAGCATAATTCTACAGAAAAACACCTTCTGTCATCTGATAAACTACGTGAATGGAACATGTGAGATCACAGCTATCAACCTCTGGCACCTACAAGACAAATTCCCTGGTTTGGAATCCAGCCAACAGCACCTTAAACTTTTGTCCTGGGACTTTGGTAGTTTATCTTCTCCAGTATGTTTTTTATTGCATATTTAGTTGAAGCACAGACTGTGGAAACTAAAATATCTCATTATACGGGTGCTAATGGAACAGAGTAAATGAGACTGGGATAGATGCACAGATCCTTGAACAAGCAGGATAAAATCCACAATTAGGCACCCAGTAATCCAGGAGGTATGTCATAATGTCCTTTAATAAACAGCAAAAGAACTAGATGCACCACATTACTGAGGACAATCCTGCTCTGTTGCCTGTCCTGGAAAGTGGAGATTTACAATGTTAAAAGATCCACTTAACTATTAATGTAGCTTCTTAATATAAGGTGTTATCCCTACACAGAGATGTCCAAAGATTAAGGAAATATTTGTTCAGCCACTCAGATCATCGGTATACCTGATAAGGAAGAAAGGTCTTTTATCCTTCACATAAATAAATAAATAACCATAATGAGATAAAATTCTGTCAAAATTTTAAATATTTTCACCAAAAATATTTCAAAACAGCTGGTGTTACATCTAAAAATACAAAACACATTTTATTTCAATGAGTCATAGAAACACAATTAAAGACATTAAATTAAATGTAGAAAATAATTCTGGGAATCTAGTTCAGTTAGAAAAACATCAAAGAGCTTATTACTGTATCTTGAGTTAAGTAAGCATGTTGTCACTCTAACAGACTGGTTTTAATTTGTTCAAATCACTCTGTTGGGATGATTTATATCCCAATATTTCTGTCAAACACACTTAGGAGAGTTAATTATCTTTTCTGAAAGGCACAACAGGTTTTCCTTGACTCAACTGTGGTGCAGAATATCAATGTATAAATTCAATAACTTTCAAGAGGCAGTTAAAATTGGGTATTCCAATTAAGCAACTCCAAATCAAAACCTACCACTTTCAGTTTAAACAAGGCTTTTTAAATTTCTTTTTTTTATGATCTTCTTAGTTCTGGGGGCAATTTGTGAGATTAAATTTATGAGGTGAAATGAGAGTCTCAGTGACCTCAAAGGAACTCTGCAGTAGTTCACTACCCCTTCAGCGTCACCAGAACTGCCCTTTACGGGAAGGGGGATTTTGATTTGGGTTTTTCTGTGGGGAATTTGTTTTGTTTTGTTCATTTCAATAATTCAGCTCACTGAGTAGCCCCATACGCTGCTATTCTTGTGCAATGGGGATGAGGTTTCCCAACAGTTTAAACCAACTTTGCCACCAGCATCCCAGTCTTTCCCTTGTGATCTCCAGCCCCCTGCTGCTGGCTGTTCCCAGCAGCCAGGAGCTGGTTCAAAGGGCTTAATAGAAAGCTACCAGCAATTTCTGTAGCCTGGCACTCTCATGCCAGGAGCAGTGCTAGAGACGAGGGGAGGGACACAAAGTATGAAGAGGGGACCATGACTGCGCTGACTCAGCTTTGTTTAATTTGTCACAGAAGGGTGACCTGAGGGTACAGTAAACGCCAGCATGGAGGATACATGGCACCAAGGCAGAGACAGTGACTGGGAACTTCTAAATCCAACCTTTTCAGCAATGCCAATGTCTTGAGTAATTTCAGCTACTGGGCTGAGACTGATATATATGGATCCTCTACTCACAGCCATGTCCAGGCACCACCGGGCCCCCTTCAGTCCCTGTGCTGCTGGCTACTGTAGAGTAGAAAGGGTGGGAAGCAGAGAATCAGCAGATTTAACACAACTAGGAGACCATTCCCTGAAGGAAACATCTACAGGCCATATTCAGACAGCTTTTAAGTTCTTACCCCCTTTCAAGTAAAATGGTTATTAAATACACTGCCTATTTTATCACTTTGCAAGTTGGGTTGCTCCTTGTCCTTTTTACTCTTCCACGCATTGCATCTTCACTATTAATGAGCATTAATAGCTCACCCTATTTCTTAGATTCCTTCTTGGGGTGAGTTCTCACCAGGATCATTTCTGTGTCTTTTGTGAGTAGAACTGCAGACCAGACTGAGGATATGTAACCCACATTCCCTAGTAAAGGGTATTCATGTTGAAGGAGAGAAAACACAATCAAACCTATAAGGATAATGTCATTTCTGATCAGGGGAGGAGGCCCATGCACTCCCCTTACACTCATAGCCCTGTTAGAAGAGATGCGCAATGAGGTTTCTAAATCTTCTTTTAAGCACAGCATGTAGAAAGAGATATCGCCCCATACACTGAATTTATTCCTTCAAGGGAGAGTGATTTGAGCATTTTAGGGTTGGGAAGGATTCTCAGAAGTTTCCTAGCCATCTCATCAGGAAGAAAATCAACAGCATCACTGAGGGATTCAATGGTGTTCTGTATAAATTAAGTCAAAAATATGGGGAAGAGAAAGAAAAAAAGAAAAAGAAAAAAAAAAAAAAGAAAAAATATGGCACTTAGAAGTTGGTTGTTTTGGCAAGAATCCTGCTCTATGTAATTCCAGAGAGTTTATGGAAGGTTCAACATTTTTATTTCAATCTTTTTGGCTCATTTCAGAGGACAGTGACCTGTGGGAAGCATTATGCCTGCTTACTCAGAAAAATATCTGAAATACCACTGT
Organism: Regulus satrapa; assembly: GCA_013396955.1. Classification (NCBI taxonomy): domain Eukaryota; kingdom Metazoa; phylum Chordata; class Aves; order Passeriformes; family Regulidae; genus Regulus; species Regulus satrapa. The sequence continues at coordinate 46,704 of VWZN01009597.1, forward strand.
AGACTCCAGCTATTCAAATGAGAAGGAAGAATGATTTAACTGTTGACCATGGCCAAACTTGGATGACAATAGTTAATGTGGGATTCCCATCTCAGCAGACATTTACTTCAGCATCTGCGACATTCAACAATAGAAGGAAACAGTGTAAACCAATAGCAGGATTTCCTTTGAAAATTCACTTTTATTCCTTCTTCCCTTCAATCCCTTTATTCTTGCCTAGTAAAAATTGTATGCATAGTAGCAGCTGGAGGGAATGCAAGGTCAGGCCTGAAAACACTTCAATCCATCAGCAGAGAGGTGTGGCAGCTGGTCAGCCTGCTGTCTTGCAGGAAGGAAGCCGTAGCCTTCACTTTGAGTCATGAGAAGCAGCCAAGGAGGGAAGCATCCATGTTTAGGTGGTGGAAGTGGCAGGGTCAAGCTCTGGAAGAAAGTTATGCCCAGAAAATACTATCAAGCAAAGCTGTTCTGTCATCAGCTGACAGCAAATGCCAACGTGTATCTACATTCACAAGAAACTAAGATCTGTCTGTCTGCCTTGGCAAGTGATGGATTGTAATCGGAGCAGACCTTTAGAGAGACAAAGTTGCTCCTGAAGAGCCAGCTTCTCCTCTTTGCTCAACAGAGAGGATTTTATAGCAGATTAGTTCTAATCTGGCCCAATTGGTCCAAAGGGGTGTAATCACATGAGGAACCAGCTGGATCTCTTCTTATTGAAAGCTCTCCAGTTTGCTCAACCATGTAATGTTGTCTTGGAGTGAACAAACTGCAAAAAGTGGGCATAACAGGAGACTTGCTTCAGAAGCAGTCTTAACAGCAGCTGGTTTTCCTCTGTTTCACTACAGAATGAGTCGAGAGAGCAACATCCTGATAACAGACAGAAAGGAGATGGAAAAGAATTACCAACAATGATCCTTGGAAGGACAGATCCTATCACTCCCCCTGGGGTCACATCAGAGGGATGACTTTTGGTTGGGAGTTCTGAGATCACAGCAGATCCACTGCTGAGAATACTCAAAGCTTTTTGAAGTTTCTTAAGAATGAAAGCTAAAAAATTTTAGCCAGACAAGAATATCATATTTAGAGCTGGTGAGCACTCTTCCTCTTCTTTTTCAGAGCTTATTTTGGCATTGTGGAGTAGCACGAGCACAACAAATAACACCTTGATTGTTGTTTGTATCTTGTTTTTGTATCTTGGTTGCACCAGATATTTGAAGGATACTGAATCAGCTCTTGGTTGGCTGCCTGGCTTCCTCTGGGTTAGCAGCAGGCTCCCAAGGAAAGGCTTTGAAGAGTTCAGAAAGACCACTCTGAAGAAAATTACTATATGCAATAGTGTCTTCTAAACACTGCTACACAGTAATAAGCACAAACCTTTGGAAATGCAAGTGATTTATCTTCAGAAGACTACAGGAGAAGCAATGCTTTTTGAAAGAAACATGGAAAAACAACCTGGCAACACTCATATTGTGCCCATTCTGCTGACGTGTGCCATATATGAAACAAAAAGGAAGTGAGGCTGATCTTCTTGTATTCTTATCTAGCTGTTTGACTACATGCTGTACAAAACATAGTCAAAGACAGAAAAGTTACAAAACCCAATGTTAGTGTTTTTTCTTGTATATATACAAGCACAGTAGAAATCCAGAATTATGGCTGAAACTCCAGCATCAACTCCTGCAGTCATAATCAAAGGCTTCTGTGAAATGATAGAGAATATATTTAGGAATATATGGATCCAATTAATGATAAGAAATCCATCTAAACTTACATTTCCCTATTGAGCCATCTCCTACAGTTACAGGTATTTAAAATTTAATTTTTGAGTATTTTTTCTTCCACTCAGATTATCACCTAACAAACAAACATCAGAAGATTTTCTACTGACATAATTTCTTCACTGAATACATGAAAATACAGATTTAATTCTTCATGCATCACATACTGGGGTTAAAAAATAGGGATAGAAAAAAAACCAAACCAAGGATCAACTGAACAAATATGAATTTATATGAAACCACATTGATTTTAGTGGAGCTGAGATTATCCACTGGTCCAACAGCAGAGAAGGTAATGAGACTGGGTCTTTCTTTTAGTATTTTCTATCTTGTTGTGCCTATAACTTGCTATTTGACTCTCTTGCTAGTGTCTAATATGCTTTAACTAGCAAGAGATTAATTATATATATATATATATATATATATATTTTAAATTTGTACATTTGAAAGCATGTAGATGTGTCCA
>VWZN01009597.1:57961-81966 GCA_013396955.1 Regulus satrapa
AAGGGAAGGGAAGGGAAGGGAAGGGAAGGGAATGCAGAGTACCAATAATGGAGAGATATGAAGAACAAAAGAAAAAAACCCATATATACATAAGCAAATACAAATAGAAACCAATATGAAGACAAAACAAACTGCAATAGAAGGAGGATTCTAAGAAATGGTGGTGGAAAAGTATTTAAAAACAAAAAACCTTCAATCAACTATATTTTTATCAGCCAGGCTGAAATTAAATGTGAAAAACTCCAACCTTTTCAATTAAAAAAATCTGTTTAGAAAATGCTATTATTGGGAAAAAATTACATGATGAAACTTGATTTTTTGTTGCACTTAAAAAGCAGTAAGTGTTTGTTTTCCTCCTGCCTGTATCAATGGGCATTACAGTATACATATATACATATATACAAGGTATATCTTGATGCAAAAAATGCAAAAAATAATCTTAACTCCATCGAAGTGAACACAAAAACTGTGTATGTATAACCGCTTAAGTACAGAAATGTCATCCATGCTTTTAAGAAAGATACAAGCAGAACATTTCCAACTTGATCAAGTCACTAAACTTGAAAATTACAACCAAGAAGGAAAAAAATATAACAGATTGAAAAACTTTAATTAGGAGATCTTGCACTGTGGATTATGTCAATCTTCCTTCTATTCAAAATTTTATCTGGTGTAAATCTGAATCTGACATGAATAGAGTAATAATGATTAGGGAAAAATATAAAGCAAAAATCCTTCTCACTTAGTTCTCGTTTATGTATTGTTATGTTACTCAGCTGGCTCTCAAACTGGGCAGAGGAAAAGATTTAAGAGAAGTAGCAACTCATCTGAATGCCAGCAGTTTTCCAGAAGAAAGAGGAAAAAATGCATTTTCTTTACAAACAGACTCAGCTGCTTCAACGTGGCAGAATATGTCTGCGAGAAAAAACATCTATGGTGATTATAGTTAGGAGAGTGAAGTTTTGCAATTGTGAAAGGCTCCCTTCCAAATGAATAAGACATATGGGAGATCTCTTTCCTCTGCTGGTAATGGGCACAGACAGCAGTGCAGTGTCACAGCTGCCCCTCTCCCCTTGCCAGTGACAGCACTGCCGAAAATGAGATTTCCCTGGGTGCACGTAGTGTCCGAAAGCCAAATTGGAAGCGACAGTGTCAATGAGTTTTTTTATTAATCATAGGGACGCTGAGGAGATTGTCAGGGAAATGAGGGTCATGAGGAGACAGACTGCACTAAAAACTGAAGGTGATGTCTTGAAATTCTGGAGTCAAAGGCAAAACTTCTCCTGGCATCTACGGGGCCAGGAGCTCATCCTCTGTATATAAGACAGTGAAAATTCCACCTCAGAAAGAATTCTGTTAGGGAATCACTCCCCCTGATAAACATACCATGATGATTTAAAAGCAAATATTTACATTGCCTAAAAATGGTGATGTTAATTAAGCTTAAAATGACCATGAGAAGGAAGCTTCTAAAATTATTGAACACTGGATATGGCAGCATGTTAACTTGTGACAAGATTCACAAGACTTCTCTCAAGGCTGAATAATTTGGAATAAACTTCAGAGTACAGCAGAGGTATGTCAGTTCTGGTATATCAAGGGAGTTACTTTGAAAACCTCTGTACACACCCAGGCACCAATATGGTCTTCCTAAGATCCAACACAACTGAATAACACAGCTGTAGCCAGCCTTGGTCATAATACATGTATTAAACATCTTATTTTACCTAGTAACAGGAGAAATGTTACTACTGAAATGAAACATTAGGAACACCAATTACCCAGAAGAGAATTAGCCTGGGCAAGAAGTTTACATCCTGGTTTCCAAAAGTTAAAATCTACCCCAGCTTGTTCTCTCTCTGCTCATTTTCCTCTGCAGAAAAGTGACAGTGATTGATCTCTTCTCCCACCCCTAAGTTTGCTGTGGTTATTTCTCCTTATGGTTAGAATTAAGCTAACAGCCCAGCTCAAACACTCACCCATTTAGATGAAGTATTTATTAGCCACGAATCCTTCTGTTCTTACACCACCTCAAAGTTCTTGTGTACGTCACTGAGGAACACAAAGGGAAGGATTCTGGCATTCAGTCGGAGGCTCCAGCACCAAACCCTCTAACAAGGCGAGCAGGCATGGAACGGCTCCGAAAGCCCAGATGTTTAAACCATATGAAGCTGCAGAAGAAAATAAAGAGCAGCTGAATTACAAAGGAGGGGAGGATACAATATTTGTGTATGGTTAAACTACTGTAAACTTTGAAATCTGTACTATGGAATCCATTAGGAAACCCATAACTTTGATTTAAAAGTAATAGTCGTAAGATTCTTACTTCACCATTATTTATGGTATAATGAGAAGATATGTTACTAGAATCCCACAAAGTAAATAGATGGATTTCATTAAAACTGTCCTGATGAAGAGTAAAATCGAAGGAAAAAGGAAACAACAACTTTTATTTGATGCCAATTTATTTTCATAGTCTGCTTTGCACAGCAGAAACCTAGGAAGATGAAAAGACAGAGAAAACTTTTCCTTCTCTTCCATAACAGAGAGAAGCTTTTTAATGGTATTTGAAGGGCGGAAATGACCTACTTCCAGTTACTTCTATATTAAGAATCTGGCTACGTATCCAAGAGTTGCCTGAAAAATCAAAGAAAAAAGATAAATCAAATCAGAATTTATTTGTCAACACACTGGTTAAATATAAAATTTGTTGCTAAAGAATGTGCTGTTAAAATCAATGCTTGAAATTCTGCCTCAGTAGGGTCCTTCAGGGACATTACTCCAATACTTGCCGTGTCTCCCCCCTGCTCTCCCTTCCTCTCTCCAGTCGGATGACTGTCTTGGGGAAGCAGAAATCACAGGAGCATTATGGCTTTATGCCCACCTTTCAGGTCAGCTTTTTCCTCTGAGGACCCACAAACCAAGTCTGCACAAAGTGCAGCCAGGACTGTTGTGGTATCCATTGGGGCTTTTTTGCAGGGATCCCCTTCCCATTCATCGAAGCCCCAAGAGTTCACCAATTGGCCCCTGCCCCAAAACTGCTCCTGCCACAGGGTTTTTTCACAAGACAGAGCTCCTCAAGGAAAACTGCAGAGACCAGAACAAAAAAGTGGCTGTCCTATCTCATGTATTCCATTTTGAACAAGCAACTGGTGAAGGAGACTGGCAAAAACCTGGAGGGCTCATCTCCATGCTGGTAAACCAGCACAGCACCGATATCTGTGCAGGGCTGCACAGAAAGGCTGCTCTGCTCTTCCTCCTCCCCAAGAACAGCCCACAGAGGTTTATGCTCGGGATAGCATGAAACAGATGATAGGTCACATAGCAGCACTTCTGGGGCAGAGGAATGGATGATCCAGCATTTGCAAGTTATTATCTTATGAGGAAACAGGAAGGACCCAGGCAACTCCAGAACTGCTAACTTTAGCTGAGTTATAATTGTGGACATCATATAATCTATAGTTAATTTTACAGTAGTCAAAGGGTCCACAAAATCTGTTTATTTCTCTACTTTACATCTCAAATAGCCCCTATGCCCCAACTACTCTGTGCTGCCACTTTCCTGCACCCTAGGTTGTGTTTCTGGCATGCCACACTTGGCTCCCCAGGCATGCCAGTGCTCTTTCCATTTCAGCCCACACTCACCCCCTCCCAAGACAAAGGACTAGAGCTGGGTGCAACATTCTAGGTGAGTGCTCAGCCAGCCTCAGGTCAGAAGTGCTAAAGCTCCTGCAGCTTCATTGGAAACTCTTCTCTTTGATTCTATTCCAAACTTACTTTTCATGACAGGTTATATCAGGAGCCCATTACATTCCAATGTGACTTGAGCCTTCTTCTCATCTCTTCACTAGTAGCCTACTTACTTACTTAAACTTATGGCTTATTCTTCTTAAGTCTGAGCCTTTGTATTCCATTTTAATACGTGTATCACCTTCATATGGCCGGAACCCTCACACTCATCTACTCTTGCAGTACTAGCCTCCAATCCTTCCACCCACAACAGCATCCTTTCTAAATCAGTGCTACCCACTCATTCTGTAAGGGCTCTCAGAGTGTTGTGCTGAGCCCCCAGGATCAGTGGAAGCTGAAATCTTCAAGAAAACCACATCTCGCTGAATACCTGGAAAAACATATATAATTTTGCTTCCAGCTCTTCCTTATGAAGTTGCATCCACTGGTGTGCACATGTGCTTCTCAGATGTATCCCTGTGTGCACAGACATAATATGAGCATTAAAAGAGCAGGCTTTAAAACTGCTCAGTCATTTTTCACTCTCAGCTATTGAACTAATGGCCTGATAAGCTAAATTTTGTCCGGGATTACATGTTTTCAGACAGGCTGTAAATTCAAACTATGAAGAAACTTTGATACTCCAAATTTTTTTGTCTTATTCTAATATTTTAAACTTGTCTTGTTGATTTATTAGGAGCCAAATAATCATTGCAAGAATATTATAGCCATTAAGTGCTTATCACTCATTTAATTTTAAATCTACAGATTTTAACCATCACTGCGTTACAGTGACACCTTCTGGAAAATCCAGGAGGAGAGCGAAAGCTGCTCCATAAAGGGAGAGAGTGTAGGGGACAGACGTGAATCAACACATATCAGCTTTGGAGCATTTATTCCTGGCAGACTTTTGATGTTCAAATACTTGTACATGTTCAAATACATGTACAGAATACCCAAAAGCTCGGCTCTCTCTAGGAAAACAAATTTATTGCTGTGTCATCAATCTGGTCAATCTGTCAATAAAATGGTGTTAAAGTGTAGAGTAGTTATAGTTATAATATTCTTCTTAGTATTTTACAGATTTTTTTTAAAAATAAAGCTAGAAGTAGTTGTTTTTGCTGGATTAACATTTATTCTGTTCGAAATACCATCCAAAAATTTCTATATGCTAAGAGACATTCATGTTAACACTAAGTCTTTAAGGGCCAACAGGAGCTGCAGTACGAAGGTGCAGCTGATTAGGCAACTTGCTTAATCAGGCAAGAAAAGCAGGGAAAAAAACCCTTAAAGTTCATTAGAGAAGACTAGCAGAAGATGTGAAAACACAGTTTCCACTTCTAGAGAACAGTTCAGCTGCTGACAACCTACTGTCATGGCAGAGCTCCCAGTTTCTGGGAGGCTCCCTCAATGTTTAACACACAAAGGACTTACACTGGCATCAGCAGCAGTTTCTGAGACCCCTCTCAATACTGTCACAAGAGTGACTCTGTTGTGTCTCAGCAGACTTAGAGAAAAGGAGGGCTTTCAGGGTGGCTGCCATTCAAGCAAATGAAACTTATACAAGGAAGGTCTGGGATATGGGGATGGCCACATTTGGTTCATTAGCAGAGCATTGATGAACAGCTTGTACAAGAATGGTGTAGGAGTAGAGACAGTTTATTATAAAAAGCTGAAATCTAAATGAAAACAGAGCTGCTAGGCCCCCACAAAAAGTATGGCAGGGTGATTTTCCAAATTCGCAACTACTGACGTCACAAGAGCCAACTCCAAAATGTCTCAACATCCTTACTCACATTGTCACTGATGACCCTTGTGCCATGCGTCTCCATCCATTCCTATAACAGGGCTAGCTGTAAATTTCCAGCTCATTAGTTATATATGCAAGCATGAAATCAGCACAGCCATGATGATTTAAACCAGATGAGGGTTGACCTTTAATTTGGACACAGGGTCATGTGGGAGAAGAAACTGTATTACATGGGAAAGAGTCATCACAACTATCAAAACAAAGCATTAGTCAGGTGTGCTTGGCTGCACCCACAGGAGACTGACCCCACCAGGCTTGGCTGGCATTGACTCAGCCCAGAGCACAGTACTCCGGGGTGTTGCAGCCGCCAGGCTCTCAGCCCTGAGAGGTGGTGGCAGCGTGGTAGGACCTGCCCCCCACGCAGACAGGCTGTACCTGATGTACCTGGCGGGGGGATATCACACATTTCCCACCTCCAAAGCAAGTCAGCCTGCACAGTTCATCTGTCTGCTCCCAACATGGTACCGGCACGTGGACAAAACCTGCATTCAGTCCCAAGAAACTGAAAATTGTCCCAGTGCTGCCACTTCAGTTTTCAGGAGCTGGAGGACTTTAGAGCAGAGGTCTTTCCAATGCAGATTAGCCCAATTTTTCATTTATTTCCAAAGATCCCTGTTATTCTTTGTGTGATGGTAGTTTCCTTATTTAATTACATCAGAAAGGGCACTTTACCATTCCCTAAGCTCAATTGGATTTAACCTTACAAAAAGGAGACTTCACTATGGACACCCAGTTTCCAGAGGAAAAGAGAAGGAAGATCCACTAAACAATAAAAAAAAAGATGCCATATATTCAGGACTGATCAACCCAAAGAGATTTGGTTTAAAACTTATGAAGTTTCCAAACTTGTAACTACCAACCCTTAGAATTTATTTAGTTAAATTCTCCAGCCTCACCCAAGTGAGGTCTTTAGGTAGACAAACCCGCAGCAGCAGCAGGGGGCTTAGAAAATACTGTGGCATTTTCAATAAGTCAAAGAATGAATCAACCCCAATTGTATTTCTATATAAATCAAATATTTTTTTTGTCTGTCTTGTTCTTCCAAAGGCTGTGCTCTTTTGTACCAACCTACTACAAAGGAGACTAGAAAGCGGTACACAATATGTGTAATATGGAGGGAGCAAGACAGAAGGAAACAAGACATGGACTCACTGGAACTCATGGGAGCAGAATGGGAAAGAAGAAGTAGCAGCAAGTATGATCTATGCCTAGTGAAGAGACTTCACCACAGTGGTGTAATTTAAAAGGGCTTAGTGCTGGAATACAAACTGGCTCTTAAAATTTTATTTATTTTTTTAAAAAAGGCGAGTTAAATTTGTCAAAGTAAGCTCAGAACAGTTTAAAATAGCTGCCCCCACTTCTGTTCCACTGGAATAGAAGCATGAGAAACCGGAAGAAGAAAACACTTCAGCAAGGAACAGCTTAAGACACTAACTATAAGGTTTTCTTTTTCCTCAAGATCTTCTGAATTATAAGGAAAAATTATTCAAGATACAAGGGGTGCATGCTTTTTTCGTTGATAACTATGAGAGTCACATAGCTATAACAAGAGGTTTATTTCAGCCTGGATGCAGATCATTGGTCTTGAAACCATGAAATGAAGGAGAGAGAAAGAGGGAGACAGAGACACAGAGAGAGAGAGCCTGCGTATTTGCAAAAGGACACAATATGCTGCCTGTTACTGCTGGGTGAAGGACAGGGAGCCTTCTGTACTGTCAATGTAGTTACTATAAACTGGCCCTGAGAAAAAATCAAAATGTAAGTTTCTTTTCAATTCAAGGAACAACCTTCAAAAAGAACCCTTTTGCTTTAATAATAATCCATGTTAATTTGCTACAACAATAACCAGAAGTCAGTTTGCCAGTTGATGTTTTGATTTTACTATAAAGCTTGAAATGGAAACTGTGGCCTTGATGATAGCTGTAAAATTCCAGTAAATGGGATTAGTCATCCTTTTGTGTGCCCCAGTTCCACATATCACATAACAAGCAGTGACACCCTCAGCTAGTGAGTGGAAGTAAATATACTTCAAAAAGGAAAAAAAAAAAGCTGCAGAGAGGATGAGTAACATTTGACATTTTCATGTACTGAATTTCTGTAAATGTCCCTTTCCCAGAGGAGAAATATCTTCCAAAATATTTAGTCCATTGTGGTATTTCTCTTTGATAGAGTACTGTGAAATACAGAGTGTTGAAATCCTTATTAAAACATCCTAATATTTAACTCTTTGCAATTTAAGGCTTTTCAAATCAAGATTAGTATCACAAATAGCATGGGGGAATGGATTTCAATCTTTAGGATTCATGCAGGTTGTGGAAAACTTCACTGCCTGATCTCTCTCCAACCAATGTTGTGAGCCTTTAATTTCACCTTCAAAAAAGAATTCCATTGAACAAGCAACTAGTCCATTGGGCAAGCAGGTATTTCTTATACTAATACTGTATGTCTAATCACTTTCGTTTTTATGGAATTTGATTAATATTTCCCTCCCAGAGCTCACTGTCCCCAGCAGAACCCTCATATTTTCCCTTTCTGCTGATCTTGGTTACCCAGTGTGTTTTGCCAAAGCATAATGCATGCTGCTGCTTGCACAAGCAAGGAAACCCCAATGAAAAAGTTGCATCTATTATGTTTCTGGGTTAATTGATTCTTGCTATTGAGTAAAGCATTTGACTCTTATAAGATTTTAGTATACTGAATAGATCTTAAACAGATTTCCTATTTAAACATGCTGTCAAGCACATGGTATAATAGGTATAATTCTTTTGATCCATGGTCAAATTACGTGGCACTAAAAATTGTAGTTACAAATTTCATTTAAAAATTGTAGTTGCAAATTTCAGTAATTGACACAAAATGAAAACAACTCTAGCAAAACCAAATCCTTGCAGGTTCGTACTGTTTTTTGTAATTCTAACTTGATGTCATGGATCAGAAGTAAAAATCCCTACATAATGCTTCACCAGCATCAGTGAAATCCTCACAATTCCTTGTAGCTCTGTGACACTGGAAACATCCTAAGTAATTTCTCTCCATCTTGCAAGAAAGCCATGCTCCATGGCAATCCCATCCTTCAGCCTGGTCTTCCTCCAGAAACTCAGCCCCGGATGTCTTCCCTTGTCAATGTTAGTATGGAAGCTAGAATGGGAAAGCTCCAACATCCAGGATACCCATGGCCCATCTTTGAATGGACAAGGGAAGTTCAGAGAGTGGAGTCTTTTCTGTAGTGGCAGGATATCAAAGAACAAAGGGCCACGTCCCAGTCTTGCCACCCTTTCCAACTGGCATGTCAGAGTAGCGTACAGGTGAAGAATGGACTGAAGCCATCAAAAAACCCACCTGCTTGGCTTCTCTTGGACCCAAGCAGCAATAGATTTACACCTCAAAATGCTTTGCTTTACATAACAGTCCCCCAAAGGAAAGAACCTTTTGTTTATTGCTGTTATAAACATTAGTTGTGCCACATTCCTATTAAAAAGAATACTACAGTATTTCAGTGTTTAGTTTTCAAAAGTTAATGTCTTACATTTGATAGCAGCATTTCACAAAAGCTGAATGAAGAAAAATATAGCAACTTTCACTACATTCACTGGCAGGCCATGGCAAGCAATGTCTGCAGATGAGAGGGCAGCTGATACAGACTAGCCAAGGCAGTTTATGTAAAAGTAGAAAAAGGCTGTGTTCTCCAGGCCCACAGTAATTACAGCAGTCAGGGCACAGGGAGCACACACATGCTGCATTTCAAAGCCCCACAAACCCAAATGGGACTGCAGGCAGAGCTGGCCTCAATGCCAGCAGAAAATCACAAACGCCATCAAAATTCTCCTTTTAAGCTACAGCTGGCTGCCAACTGTTCAGCAACTGCAGAGGAAAGGAGGAGAAACAGGGAAATTTTACAATTTAACAGCATATAGCTTTGGTACAAATAATTTCAATGAACAATGGAAGAAGAAAGCAAACACATTGAACATACATTCTCCCCCTCACCCCCACTATTTTAAAAGGAAGTAAGGGAATTGCGGGGAAATGACATGGCCATTTCCAGACACCAAATTTCTGTACCAGCTGATGGACCAATGATAACAGAACAGAACAGATTATATCCTTAGCTAGATAGATACTTAGGCTAGAATTTAACTGCTCTACAAATATCTAAAGGAGACCCTTCAAAATCTACAAAATAGAAATTCACAAAATGCACAAAATTGACATTTAAGGCAAGCAAAGGAAGGTGAAGAGATGACTCAGGACACCTGAATCAGAGCATGATTACCATGTGAGACACAAGACCCACCAGTGCACTGCTCTAGGCTAGTAGCATCCGCTGATGAGAAGATGTATCACCCATGAAGCTAAAAAAAGATGCACAAAGGAAGAGTGGGTTCTGGGAAAGAATTTCCAGTAAAGCCAGTATGAGTAGCACAGACCACATAGTTAGACACAGCAGACCCACCACAGAATAAAAATTAGTATCAGAGCTACGTGGTTCCCCAGGCTGCCTGTTAAAGGGGACCAATAGGAGACCCCAGAGAGAAAATGCATAGAAAACCAGTATAGGAGACCAATAAGAGACCACAGAGGAGAAAATGTGGAGAAACATGTTGCTGGTTTTCTAAACATATTGATATGGGAGATTTAAATTAATAAGCTAATTATTTTCTCATTAGAAGAGTGCTATTGCACTATTTGCAGACGAAGTTACTACTCAGCGTGTGCACTTTGTCCTCAATCTGTCCCTTAGTAGGAACATATTGATACACACTCCCTCATATGGAACACATTAGACATTAAATATAAAAGCTGTTTTTGTTTTTATATAACTTCACACACAGAGAAAATAATATCCCACAGACTATATATTAATCATGTTTACTGATCTCTGCAGAGTATTAGTACACTTTGAAGTCAGCCTATTGTGCCAAGCCTCTGTCAGCTGAAGTCATAAATTTTCTCCTTTACTCCTTGTGTAACTTTTCCTTTCTCTCCCCACCCCAATCCTCAATAAGGCAAGGTTAAGTTTGAGCTAGATGCATTTCCATACTAGCCTGCCAAATCTTAGGAGATGTGTGAATGGATCACTACAATTTGAAGGTACATGTTCTAGTACCCAAGTCATCTTTTCCACCCAGTAAACTTCTCAAACAGTCATCCTTTTGGAATTGTTCTGCAACAGAATCAAGGCTTTCCAAACCATCAACACATCATTAGACAGACACATTTCAAGCCAAAGACTGCAAGTTACCTTTAGAAAGTAGTGATTACAAATAAAGCATCTGAGATATGGCTTCCCCCATATTGTGAACCATAGTAATAACACATCTTTAACTGAATAGGTATTTTGCATCAGAATACAAAAACCTGTTTCACTTTGGAAAAAAACCAAACCAACAACAACAATAAAACCAGGTGCTAAAACGAAGTGAAAAGATATGCTGATAAGAGTGAGCATAGACTTGTGCAGAATAATTTTCTGCCCTAAGACACAATGCCATCTGGCAGTGGAAAAGGAGTTATCTTTCAGCGTAGGCATGCACAGACATGTATCCACAGGATAACAGTATCAGCCAGTGGCTGGTGTTCCCAACATCTCCCTGCAAATCCTGCACCTGTAGCAATACCTCTTGAGAGCCTCCCAGCAAGAGTCACTGTGACTTACTATGAAAGCCACGTATCAAGGCATCTCCTGGATGTCAAAGCAGAAGCACTGCTTGATAAGAGCAGCTCAGGAAAACCAGTCTAAACTTTACATGCTTCCACCATTAACACTAGCTTCTGTGGGGCAAGCAAATGCACTGCTATGAAAATATAATCCTGTTCTTTCACTCAGAATAGAAACAAAGAGTACATATAAGCAAGAAAGACATACAGAAATCTCAGCTCTAGCTGGCATACAAGTCAAAGTTAAGGAAGCAAGACAAATTTTCCTGGAGTCCCATCAGCACTAGTGATTGTTTGTGGCTACGCATAGTTAATATTTATATCCATCAGCATTTCATTTATAAGTCTAGGCTTCTGGTTTTGACCCTCTGAAGAGTACTGAAGCAAGATGACTGCAGTTGCCTGAAACCAGTGGTGAATATACATGACCCTCATATTTTTCATAGTAAACATTATACCAGTCCCTAGTTTCCATTTGATTACAGTTGTTTAGGACTAAGATAGTTATCTCAGCTGGCAGGGACAAAAATTACATGACCTTGAAATCTTATGAACAGTCTCTTTCCTCTGTCTTCCAAAAAGACAGGCCTCACACAACCAACCAAACAGAAGTTGACAGAGTACACAGAAAGCTAAAGTGCCTCTGAAACTACTGCTAGCACCAAAAGTAATGAAACTAGCAAAACACAGCAGAGCACATCAAACACATTAACTTAACTTCATTCACTCACTGATTTATTTAGTTACACTAGTGTGGATTTCTTTCAGGGCTGATGGTAAAACCCAAGCTGCTGTTCTGGTGAGGGAGCCTGTTCCTTCAGGATGGACCCAGAGCAGGAAGCAGGGAAAGAAAAAAAGGGTCACCACTTTGGATGGGGGTATCAGTGAGATCTCTATGCAGCCACGATGAGAAGCTGCTCAAACACCACTTTTCTCCATGATAGGTTGATAGATTAGGAATGGGAGCATGCAAGGGGCATTTAGGAACAAGGATAAAACACAAGATTCACTCCCCAGCTCTGGGAAACTGTCATTAATTCAACAGCACCTGGAAAGCCATTGGTTTGACTCACCAGTGGACAAGCAAATGTCCTTTTTCTGGCTATGCAGTCAAACAAATAGGGCCTCTGAGTGTCTGAGCTGTGTGATCCCACTCCAAGGCCTGTGCTGGCTCTCAGTAAGAATAGGCTTGAAAGGTACCTGTCTCCATCCCATTGGAGCTGCCTGTTCTGTGCTGTGTGTATAAACATTGAGTGCTAGAATCTTTCCCCAGCTTGAGATCCTCACCATTTTCTACTTCGCTCTTTTCTGGCATTGTCTGGGGACAAGGACATCAGATTTTAGAAAACCGTTTCTAAAATTTTAAAGAAAAATGATACATTTATTTTGAAACTCTCAGAAAATCTTAAGAATTTGAACCCACTGTCTTCCTAATACTCTAAAAATAATACTCTAAAAATATACATGTTGAAGAGGAAAAATTATATGATGATCAATATCATCAAATATATTAGTAAGTGAGGCTACTCAGTGTTATATGATTATGTCATGAAAGATTTTGACATTAAAACAAATGCACATTATTCACAAGGGAGTTATTAAAGAAACAACAAGCCACCCGAACTCCGAATTTCCACATTTTAGTTTTTTATCTGAAATTTAACCTCACAGGAGTTTGATTCAGTGCATTAAATAGAATGGCCTCCTTGAAAAAAGTACCTGCCAGCACATTTATTGCATCCCTATTCAGAGCGTGCCCTGAGTGCACACACAATTTTCACCACAGTAGGGATAAAGATAAAAGATCAGAGATACTTTTGAATGCTTTAGAATTTGTTTCTACTTTGAAAGAGTTAGTTATCAGGGCTGTGATACAATTCAGAGGCAGTTTTCTGACGAAGCTGAAATGGTCACTCTCCAGGGCTGGGAAAGGATGTTACTCCAAGGGTTCCATTACTCACCAAAGCATTTTTCTCTTAAATGTGCCAGTTTTTGACCTTGGAGGTCAGCAATGGACTGTGCATCTGTTGTTGGTTGGTTTTCCTGAAGACTCATATCTAAGAGCTCGGGCTGAAGTTTCCCTAATTGCATTTCCTTTCTACAACAATTTAACACGGCCCCATTCAAAAAGGGGTTCATCCAACCTGGAAGTGCTTTTTGAGGCACTTGGGGACAGGGTCCATTCCATTATTTCTGGCTGAGAAAGAGCTGCCAAGCAGAGCAATCACAAACCTTTACATCCCAGTAAAATTAACCAAAGGGATCTATCTATTTGAAGCAGGGGTGGAGGAAAAAATCCAAAAATAATATATAACTAAATCAGAACTATCCCACAACAGTGAGATATAAGGGAGCCACAAGGGAGTTTTATTTGCAGTCAGCTACAGGCAGGGAGCTCCTAGTATAAGAAGTACAACAGTATAAGAAGGGAAATGACAGCAATTATTCCCAGAACAAACAAGAACCACAAAAATTAAATACAGACCTTTTTTTCTTTTTTTTTTTCCCAAAATAATTCAAACAAGTGGGTGAAAACTACCCAAAAAAATTTTCTTCTGTAAGAATATCTCTTCTTGCAAAAGACAAATAGCTCAAAGCAGGAAGCAAACCCTGTGACACATCAAGGTTACTGATGGTAAGTGTTCTTGTTTCCAGTAAGAATTTACAGTGTTTCAAAGGGCTTGAATGGAAGTAAAAAAATACAGAAAATACTATTGCCAAATATAAAGGGAATTTTTTTTCTTGTTTTCCTTCTATGTTACTTGGATTGCTCCCTTTTTTCTTTGCCTATTTTAAAGCAAATACCTGTAAAAACCTGTTTCCATTTACCCAAGTATCCTACATATGTCTTCTCTGTGTGTAGACCAAATATTTACAGCATATATCTCTGTGAAAAGTTACACAAAGCAGAAAGTAGTCACCATGGGAATGACAGATACAAAATATGGATTAATATCACAAATCAAAGTCTGGCATCTGAGAGATCTGAGAGTTCCCTTTAAAAAAAAACACACAGAAAAACAACATCAAAACCAAAAAAAAGGAGAAACAAACAAAACCAAAACTAAACAAACCCACACAACCAAGTAAACAGAAAAATAGCTCATCTGCTCTTGATTTCCTGATGTCATATCCTTAAATCCACCAGTGAAAATGTCATTTAGGAGCAATATTAAATGCACAACCTACCCCTGTGATCAGGATTGAGCATAAAACAAGTTTACACAGATGGAGAATAGGAAAAATTTTAAGAGGCCACAAAAAAAATAATTTGCACAGGCTTTCTGGGAAATTGCATATCTGGCAAAAAAGTCCATGACATGATATATATCACCCTGTAGCAATAATTTATCAAGTGGACAAGCTCTTTCATAAGGCTAAATACAACCTGTACTTAATGTCCCATCATTTCAAGCTTGAAATGCAATGAAAGAATATTTACTCTCAAAGCTACTCTTTCAAACTTTATTATATATTTGTAAAAAATAAATTGATTTAGGAGAGAGTTGTGTAAGGTGGCTAATTCTTCCCTATTCACTAGGTGGCACTATGTGTCCACCAGTGAATTTAAAGCTCATCTGTTTTCTTTGATAGTTGTTGCAGATGTCTGTCTGAAAAAGCAATATTATCTTTTTAAGCCCTCTTTAAGAGTCTTTCGGGGATTAATTTGACATGTTTTGTCATTTTAAGAAGGAAAGCAATTTTTCCATAAGAAATTAAATCCACAAAATGCAGCATGTAAATCACCTTACATTTACATTGCTCTGAACCGTGATAAAACTTCATAATCTGAGAGATCCAGCATGGGGGAAGAAGGAACAACAAATTTGTGCCTTAAGCTTGACATTTCTAAATGTTTAGATAGAGAATCTGAGCTCCAATAATAGTTATAATATATGGTACTTATTTTGTATCTATTTACTCATTGATTACAAAACTTTGAAGTAATAGTTCATGTAGTAGGTTTGGTGATCTTTATTGAGAAAAAATAAAGTGAAAATTATGTGAATTGAAGTTAGAGTCTGACTTTTCTTAACCAGAAGGGCTAATAACTTGGGACACAATGTCCAGTGCTTTCCACTGGAGATGGCATACTTTCAGGGAGGGTGGATATGCCAGCCCAAAGGTTTCTCACAAAAGCCTGCAGCAGGACTGATGGCACAGGAAAACACCCTGAAACCTGCTCTGATCTCCAACATTGGTTTGGCCAGCAAGCCCATGATTCACCGGGCTGATTACCAAGAGAAAGGTGGAAAGAAAAGCTGATTTTGTTTCAATAGCAAAGGAAAGCAGCGGGGCCCTGCTGTATGGCTGTGCTGTTTTTCCAGCACTCTTGGTGGTTACTTTTCCTGAAAACCCATTGTCTGTCATGGACTTTGGATGCAGTGGGTGCAGCCAGGAGCTGGCATGGATGTATCCAGCACCAGCCCATGGAGAGAAAAAGCAAAGAAAAAGTAAATTAAAGCCAAAAAAGAAACAGCTGTGGCACTGCTCCATCAAAGTGAAGACCCAATGGTTATTCATGAAAGGCCAGAGCCCATTCCCCTTGGGGTCTTTTACATGATGTGAAGGTCATGTACACAATGAGGAACACTTTTTAAGGGTGGTCACTTTTTTCTGGGGTCCAGCTACAAAATAGAGTTAAAGGCAGACACTGCAATATGTGAGACATGAAAAAGAGAGGCCAGGGTGCCAGGACAGGTCTGACAGGTACCCAGTACACAGGGCAGAGGTGCACAACCTCTTGCAAGGCCTTATAAAGGCCACAATTTCTATGTCATTTGTGTGCCACAGAAAAGGTTCATTTACATGTGTGTCCCAGCCTTCTCAGAGGAAAAATTCCAGCCTTGCTCAGATAGTAAATCATGTACTTGGTTTCCAAATGACCAAGAGCCCTTCAGAATTATGTTTTCTAATACACTTACCAGTTTGACTACTGAAAATCTGGATCTCAAGTGATGAAATAGGAGATCGGGCAAATCTGACTCTTAGAAGGTGTCAGAATCCTAAATATGAGAGATAAAAATCCCTCCTAAATCAATCCTTCTGTATGAGGCATATTTTCAATGTTTCAAACAGAATATTTGTAAAAAACAGTATACTAATATTTACAGGAATGGTGCTTGTGAGTAATCCCTGAGGTCCTTTAAAAGTATTTATTTGAATGTTTTTCTTCCAGTTTGTCACTTGCTCAGACACAGAGCACCACTGTGCCCCAAATCAGCTCCTTGAATAGTCCCTTGGCAGCTGTAACTCAGCAGGAAAGCTTAGCTGCTTGGATGTGTTAATTAGTTGGCAGCTCTCCTCAAATTTTCAGCAGTAATGCTTAGTGCTATAGCTCTGTCTCCAGGCATACACTTTCATTTTGCTGTTTCACCGAGCAAATGCTGAAAAGGGAAGAACAAGTGCTGAATTTAATAGGAGTTAATGCATTACGTTGCAAGTGCTTCATGGCTGAAGGTCTAAAGTCTTCCTCCCAGCAATGTAACAGAGACAGCTGCAAATCTCCAAGTAAAGAGCTCTACTGAGTGAGTCAGCCGGTTCAGTCCAACTCCCAGTAGATAAAAACCACTACATATCTCCCCTTCAGCTATTTCCCTAGACTTGGGAAGGAAACAGGGCACGTGAGCCTTGTCCTGCTGTAGCTGTACACAACCAGCTGTACCCCAGTGAGCGAGTGTGAGGTTAACCCTGCAGCTGAGACCTTGCAGCCACCCCGTGCCTGTCCCACAAAGTACCTGAGAGCATTAGCTGCCTCCAACATCCACCCCTTTAAACACATTGGAGAGTACTATGCTCAGTCCCCTCAACATCAAGGGTTCTTTCAGACAGCACATTACCTGGCATTTCACACATTTTGTGCACTGCAGGAGGATATTTCAGTTTCCAGAAAAAATGCTGGACAAAAACAAAGTCACCCCTGAGCACTGGAAGGGCCCAGTTTTCAAAAGCTTGGGAATTATTTTTTTTTTAATTATCTATTTCAGCAATAAGCAATAATAAGTAATTAGCACCCTCAGTATTATTTATACATCCATTTTCTAGACTCCATTAACAAAGCGTATGCTGAAAAATTTCTCTTATGGGTAAGTTTTCTTCTGCAGCTTTTCCTTATAGCCAGGTAACAATGTAAGAGAATTTTAGTAGGCTGTAGGGAGTAAAGACAAGCTCAATTAAAGAGTAATTGTAATCTACAGCCATATATTAATATTTGTATACTTGCTCAAATTAAATGCATGAGGTAAAATAGAGCACACTATATTTAGAGGGTCATTACAGTAATGGAGTTTATCTAGGGTTTTTTGGATGATAAAGCATTTAGCATTTTGTTCATAGACTTTGGATAAGTGGATTTATCCTTAGTTTGGATGTCTGTCTCTATAACTTCTATACAGCCTGTCTCTTCTTCTCTCTCAGTTGAGAAAAGGTCAAGGAATTGACGTCAGGCTTCATATATAATTTTTAATTATGTTGTTACAGCAAAAGCACCATTTCAGAAGCCATTTGTGTGGCAGAAAATAGCTGACAGTACATGTGGCCCTTAGAGATGACAGGGCAAGAAGACAAGTTATGTTTTAATGAAAACGGTGCAAAGAACCAAAAGTGCTGCTTGTCCCTGTAATTAGTGTCCAGAGGGATACATCAGTCACAGGGAAAATCAGCAGCCAAGAAACAGCACATGCATAACTGAGCAGCCGGGGAGAGGACTGGCCACTGTCACCCCTGCATGGGGTCAAGGCAAAAGCATCTGCCAAGAGAGGGGACCCATGGCAAGGCTCTCCACCCACAGTGCTCCCAGCCAGCCAGTTTTCAAAAATACTGCTTATAAAATCCTTAGGTATATCGTTTGTTTATAAAATATTGTGTCTTAGGTCTATAGCTTCTCTCTCTTTGGACTGACTTATGCCAACAGTGAAATATCTGCCTTTAGAAATAATATGTGCAGTAGGAATGTAAATGTAAGGTTGCTTGTTCCACTAGAAAAATACCAGATCAGTGAAGTGATTCAGTTTTGATATTGCAGGTCCTACCTTTTAAGGAAGTCACCTTTGGTTTGGAGCTGAATAAGACTGCAAACCTTTACCTGAACCATTGAACATTGAATATGGAGATATCACAGTGCTTAAAACAATATGTGTTAGCTTCATTTCCAGACATCAAATTGGGGAATTAGTACAAAATTCTGAAAACAAAGTGCTACTTTGTTAAACCTCTACAATGCCCACCACTGTTTTTTCCAAGAGATAGTTTAAAGAGGTCTAATATGTAAATATTTGCCTTGTTTATCACTACAGGAATATTTGAGGCACTACAATTATTTTTTCATTTTTAATGCATAAATGACAACTCTAACTGGTTGGATTTCCCACAGCTATAATTACCTAATATATCTAAATATTTCTAAATTTTTTCAAAATTTTTCTAAATTTTAATTTTTATTAAAATCTTTTATTTTATTCTAAATTTTAATTCTTTTTTTTTTCTAAATTTTTCTTTTTTCTAATTTATGTATGCCCCTCTGGATTCTAGGGCTTAAAAGGGGCCACAGAGCTGACTAAAGGTACTAAACATGACTGTGGTGGTTTCCCTGTGTGACACCCTCTTCCAAAGATCCCAACTCATCACAGTTGTTGACCAGGCATGCAGTTAGCCAGCACAGAGCCAGAAAAGAAGGCATTAATATTGTCATGCAAAATTTCTATAAAATATATTGCAATCCATTCAATTCAGCTCAGTTCCAACCAGGAGGTGGCAATCTTGTTTCATACTTGTGCTGTTTTCCGCCAGACTCCAGCATCAGGACTTTGACCTGTGCACGCCTGCAGAATAAATAATGAAAATCAACTCAATTTTAAATTGGCAGCTACATCTTATTATAGGCACAACATCAAAAGAGAAAAAAACTCCTTGTCTCTAGAAATAAAGATATATTAAAGTTGAGCATTCCAACAGGAAATAATTTTTAGAAGTTGTTCTTGGTAAGTAGAATTATATTAAAACAGTTCTTTTATTTATAATTACATTTAGGGCTGAGAAACTGATAATGGGCTGCAAAGTTGGGCATAACTTTTAAAGGTCAATGGAAAGCTCTTTCTTGACAGGAGGTGAGATTTGCCTTCCTCACAAAATGAGTGCAGAGGAACTTGGTATGGAAAAGATGCTATAAATTTTCTTCCTGGAAAAAAAAAAGAGAGTAAACAAATACTTATTTGTGTATGTCTGAACACACAAAAATGTTATTTGAATAGGTAAAAAAACCCAACCAAAGAAAAAACAAACAAACAAAAAACCAAACCAAAACAAAACAAAAGAAAAAAAACATTCCAAAGTAATTCAGCCCTGGTTTGCAGAAAAAAAGGAAAAAATCCTGCAAATAAAGACAAATGAGGTACTTTTTGCACAGGCCCTGATCCCACCTGCAACACCTTAACCAGTGAAGGAAATGGGAGATTCACCACAACAAAACCTGTGATGTCTATTGAACAGGAGGAAACTTTATTCTGGGGTGGTTTTTCTCCATGAGTTCTACTCTTCTGCCACAGCATTTCTGTGCATTTTGGGAAAGTTTGGCCATCTGCCTTTTCAAGGTCCTGGGTGTAGACAGAGACACAACAGGAGAGGCATATCACAGAGAGCTGTTTTACTGGGAACTTTTACAGGCATCACAGCTCTGCTTCTGCTCTCCAGAGGGATTACTGTAACACAGGCAACACGACAGAACTTGGTATTTTTCACCCCAGAAATGTTTCAAGAAGTTCTATGTTTGGAGAAAGGAACTTCTTCTTTCAAGCTATGTGTAAAACCAAGAGATCAGCCTCTACAGAGGTCCACCATTAGTAACGAACCATTTCATTTCAGATGTTGCAAATTCAAAAACATTCAACACTAAGGGAAGAGCTTGTTCACAGACAACACCAGGAGCTGAGGCTTCTCAGCAGTGTCCCATGACCTGCTCCATGCCAGGATCCCCACCACCACCAAGTCAGATGTTTGGTGCCCCAATGCACGGCTGCACCTTCCAAAGCAGTGCCTGAAATGGGCTGTTTTCTCTGGGACTCAGCTGTGCCTTGCAGCAGATGTTTTCTCATCACCATGTACATTTTTTTCAAAGAACTGTCCTGATAACTCTAAAGCACTCCTATATTAAAGAAATAAGAGCACACAAGACTAAAATCAAAGAATCTCTGTTGCTTTGAGACACCACCCATTCAAGCCATGCTGTGGCTGCTGAGGCCCAGGGTTCCTCATCCCTGGCTCTGATAGTTAATGGATGGGTTTGTGCCTGTTACAGCATCAATCCCTCTGTCCTCTGCAAGAGGCTTCCGAGCATCAGTACAGCACAGCCACTGTAAAGGACAGAAAGCAAGAATTAGGTCAATAAATTATAGGTTTCAATGCACAACAATCATTGTATTGTGCACAGGCGTTTGCAGTTCATTTAATGAGAGTAAAGGCCCCAAGACCAGAGGATGTGGAAACCTTCAATTCACTGATGTACACTAGCTGCATACCAATGCAACATAGGACCAAAATAAATCACTAAGATAAGAGAAGATTCCTCCTGGAGACTGAAAAACACTGGAACATCTGGAAAGAAAAAAAATTTTAGTTGACTATGTGTTTTGGATGCTTTGTAGGAAAAATATCTGTAAGAGACTGTCATGTCTTTAAACACTGAACATTGAGACCCAGAATGTTTCCTGGGGATTAATAACTACCTAGGAGAGTTAATGACCCGGAGAAAAGCTGAGGGTCATTAAAATCAGTCAGTCATCAGGTCATTGGGAAATGCCTTCTGCTCAAGTTTGTTATGGTTGTGGATAGCACTCCACCTTCTTGGTAAATATAAGAAAAGAAAAAAGCAGCAGCATGCTTCTTTCTGCATTGCCAGAAAACCCTGCAGCCATCCCTCTGTGAGGGGAAATGCTGGGGAGGCATCACCATTGTGCTAAACTTTGCCAAAAAAAAAAGTAATTTCTCCCCTTGAATTTAGATAATATTGTTCTATTTCAGCGTGCCTAGATTAGGCATAGTTGCACATGAAAAGATGAGGTCACCTTTCAATAAATCTTGATATCCATCAGTTTGAGTATTAATTAAGAAGCTTCTAACAAAAAAAATTAACTTTAAAAATAAATGCATTTACAGTTATTAATTGCACTTCTAGCTCAACAGAGACAGAT
Organism: Regulus satrapa; assembly: GCA_013396955.1. Lineage (NCBI taxonomy): Eukaryota > Metazoa > Chordata > Aves > Passeriformes > Regulidae > Regulus > Regulus satrapa. The sequence goes on from VWZN01009597.1 coordinate 79,343, forward strand.
TTTTGTCTAAAGGCACCCAAATATTACCTGTTATTAAATCCTGATTGCCAATGAACTTTGGGACAAACATATTGCTCTGAGCATTTCATTTGTCTGAGAGCTTGCCAGTGACAAGGGAAGTACAAGACAGGCAACAACTAGAGTCATGTATTTCCTGCCTTATTTATACACCGTGATACTGGGACGGGAGTCAGCAGCCAAAAGCAAAGTCATAATTACCCTGGAAAATATGGTCTTTCAGTGAAACATGCATCTGTGTTTAAGTCAGGGTAGTCAGCCATAAAAACCAGAGGCAGAAAAGTTAACTTTAAGGAGTAGATTTGGTAGTGAAGCATGCCTAGTCTAAAAATGCATGTTCACAAAACCTGAACACAAAGAAGGAGAGGGGCACAATTAACAAAGGTAGCTTGAATGAACAGCAGCTCTCAGTTATTAGTTACTGTCATCAATTTTATTTCTCAGCCATGCAAAAAGACCCAGGTGAACACAGATGGCTGAATCAGTGAAATACTTCAGGATTGGAATCCTTCAGGCAAACACCAATCAGGGAGTGCCCACGCCATGTCCTTCCAGCAGAAGAGACTTCAGACAGATTTCAGAGAATCATGGAATCATTTAGATAGAAAAAGATTTTTACCATCACAGAGTTCAACCATGAATCAGGTTCACCACTAAACCATGCCCCTAAGTGCCACATCTACACATCCCTTAAATACGTACAGGAATGGCAATACTCCGTGACTTCCCAGGGCAGCCTGCATCAGCGTTTGACAACATGCTTGGATAATAAATTTTCCCTAATATCCAATCTGAACCTCCTCTGGTGCAACTAGAGGCCATTTCCTCTTGTCCTGTCACTTGTTACCTGAAAGAAAAGACTGGCCTCCACCTCACTACAGCTTCCTTTCAGGCTTTTGTCCAGAGCCAAAAGGTCTCCCCTGAGCCTCCTTTTCTCCAGGGTGAACAAACCCAGCTCTCTCCTTACAAGACCTGTGCTGCAGACCCTTCCCCAGCTCTGCAGCACTTCTTTTGCCTCACAGTAACAGGTTCACTGCCTTCTTCCCCCAGCATGCTGGGCTGGGTATGTGAGCAATTTAAGGGACACAAGACAAGAAAATGTCTGACAGAAAATTCATATAGACACTAAAGTATCCATACAACAGGGACTTTCAAAAACTGGTGATTATGTTAGAAGTTTCATTTCATAGATTTGAGTCAATTATTCAGAGCTGATAAAATAAATCTCTGCATTTTCTTCTCTAGAGAATCTTGCTGCACTTTCAACCAGGAAACCTTCTTGCTTCTCTTGACTGGACACATGGCTCCTTTCAGAAGTCTCTTCCTCCTTGCAGGAAAAGGATGCACCACTTTTCCTTACAGACTTTGTTTGTATGTTGCTCCTCATTACTTTTCAAGATGTGCTGTGCCTGAAATAACTCAGAATAGCAACTTCGACTGCAGGAAAAGTGGAATACTTATTTTTAAGTGGTCCTACTTTAAAGCCAAGTGCCTTAGTCTTTGTTTTATTGTCAGGGAATTTCTCTGCACTTAGAAAATAAAAATTCACCAAAACACAGAAAGATCTTAGGAAGTTCAATCCAGCAAGATCCCACAAGGCATAATTAGGCAAATAAAATGTCCCCGTGTTTAGTTCTCTTCCAAGCTCCACTTTTCCCTGTCTCAGTGTGACAATCTTAGGCAGCAGTAATCCTTCATTAGAGGGAATGGAAGAGAAAATCAGCAGCCTCTACAGATTAACTTGCACATGATCAAGTTTAACCTGACATTTGTGTCATCAGCAATAGTCACACAAGTAAAATTATTTGCCATATCGGCCCTATGACACCTTCTTGAAAGGGCAGGGTTCAAGGTAATGGCTAAAATAATGATGGAAAAGTGAAGGCAAGAGAGATGGAAGACTGCCAGCAAGTCAAAAATCTCTTCCAAAATTTTATACAAACCTTCTAGTTTCTGAGTTTAGCTGGAAATCTGTGAAAATCAGGTGTTGCCATCTGCACATTTTTGACTCAAAGTAGTGGCAATCAGCACAAAATATAAGTAAATATATGCAAAAAAAAAAAAAAAATCAGCCTAATAATTTTATTATGGCAAACATGCAAGACTGGGAGAGATGAAAAAGACATGTGGAAATACAAAAGAGATAAACTTCCAATTTCTATGGCATAATTTTGCCAAATATCAGGCATGATAAGGAGAGCAAACATCAGAAAAATCAAGAAAAATTAATCTCTATCACTCAGTGGGATCATCTATCTCAAGCATTGCTCCAGGGTGATTAGGAAGGTGATGCTATGAGCAGATCCAGGTCTCCCACCAATTGCAGAAGCTGCCACTACACCACACCTGGGCACCAGACTCTTCACATTTGCTCAAAGTGTTTGCTGTACACAGGAAGGAGGTCTATGAGAACTATAAAGTGTACAGCTGGGACAGCTTCCTGGGGGGGGAGGAAAAAAAAAAAGAAAAAAAAAGAAAAAAAAGAAAAAGAAGGGACTATTGCAAATCAAAGGTAGCACGTAGAGGGTTTTTTCAGTTTTGGTTTTTGTTTTTTTGGTTTTGTTTTCGGGTTTGTTTTTTTTTTTTTTTGGGTTTTTTTGGCGGTT
>VWZN01009604.1:3049-15254 GCA_013396955.1 Regulus satrapa
TTGCAGGCTGTTCATATTATTAAAATAAGTTAATGTAGTTGTAATATTAAGCTAAACTTAAGTCTTCAATTTTGCTTCTGCATGCATATGACCTGAAGTGCTTCAACTATGTAGCATTGAACTTCTTATGACGAGTTGATTTTAAACACACTGAAATACTGTTTTCTTCCCCAGTCATTTCAGAATTTATCATTTTCACGTCAGGTCATAACATTGTCACTTTTCATTTTCTTCATTTTTTTAACTCCATGCTGGTTCTGGCTGGGCAGACTTAATTTTCTACACAGTGGCTAGTATGGGGATATGTTTCGTATTTGTGCTGAAAACAACATTGATAATGTAGAGATGTTTTTGTTATTGCTGAGCAGGGCTTACACAGACCACTGTGGTTCTTTGCAAAACTATTTAAAATCCAATATATATCCATTTTATATAGAATGTAGAAGAAAAGAATGGGGAACAAGAAGAAAATATAGTTTGAGCTAGGAAATCCAGAGTTCTGTTTCAGAGCTCTGTCATGAAACTCTGGAGTTGCTTTATGTGAAGAGATTTTAATCAAAATCAGATTTCTCTTGGTGTCTTCCCTTGTGGATTTACTCTTCATTTCCACCTGGCAGATCCCTTGCAGCCCTGATTGATAGAAATGAATTCTGAGCTATAATCCAGATGGGATCTCTGGCTTTTCTTCTCACCCTGCTGCCTTTCTCTCATTTGTGCTATCTGGGGTATTTCTGCAGACAATTCTAACTTCAGAATGGAATTCTGTTCAAATGAAAGGAGAACATAAAATGGCAACTTCATCAAGTGATTGAACTTCTTTTTCCATACAGCTTCCATATATAAGAAGTCTCTTTTCTCACCAGCTTTAGTGTTCCGTGAGGGAAATTTTACACTGTTTCACTCTGACATTCCAACTTACTAAAATAATCTGTCTTTCAAGATACTTAACTCTTTCCATTGCATTTTATCAAAAATTTAGGCTCCTGCAGACCAGTTAAATATATCTTAAGTACATACTTCAGGAAGACAAAGGTAAGAATGTGTATGAACTCCTGTGCCTCTTTTTGCCCACACCTGCTGGCCTACTCTGGTGAAAATTTTGGATACAGTTTGTATATTATCATCTTTAGATGACAAATTATATTTCTGTATTTCAGAATACATCTCTACACTGAATTATTATCAGGCCTTCTTTAAAGTGTCTGAGTACTTATGTAAAAATACTAGTTAATTGTGGGGCTTTGATAGGCTGAGGGCATTACTTTCCTTGTGCAGATTAGGGCTTCCTTAATTTTCCAGTATTGCTTCTACATGTCCTTGAAATAGACTTTTCCTGCAGTGAGTCCAGGTGTTTCTTAAAACATTTTATACCTCCTCCCACTCAGGCTGACTTTGAGTATGAAACTGCATTTCATTGTTTTCTACATCACGGAGTGTTGGCATATATTATTTAATATAATTTTTCTCATGTCTGTCAGTATCTCATACATATATCTCAGTGCTTAATAAAGCAATGAGAATGAAAAGTGACAATTGCCATAATGCAGAAGATGAACACAGAAGACCTCAGAAATAACAAAAAGTTATTCTGTTCAATTCCTTTTATGAAATTAAACTCACATTTCATGTCATATTTTAATAACATTTTCAGATGCCTCTTTATTAAGCAGTTCATTAGTATTTCCATGAATACCACATAAATATTTTGGAGTGCAAAATATCAGAAATCAAAAATTTTTTTTAGGCAAAGTGAAAACCATTTAATGGAGGAAAAGGCTTTGCTGAAATAGACTGCTGTTGACATTATATCTTCCTTGCTGCATGAGCCAAATTGATTCAGAAAGTGAACTTATAAGGAATTTCTTTAACAATGGAATAGAACCACATTTGCTGGAGTCAAATTTAGGTTTTCAAGAAAAACAATGGTAGTAATCATGAAGAAACAGGAGCACAGAAACATACTGTACAATTGTCCCCTTGCTATAGAGAGGCCACTTAAAACCAGTCAGTTCAAAATTAAAATCAGTTAAATAGACTCAAATTACAAATATTTGCTTATAATTTAAAAATACTTTTATGTAACAATCTTATGCACAGGAAATAGGATGGCAGTACCATATACAATTTCTACTACATCTACAAATAAAATTTGAGTGAAAAAATTCAGTATCACCAAAGCAGCTGCAAGCCAATCACATTTTATTAGCCAAAACCATCTGTTACTGGTAGTTCCAGCCTTTTTTCTATTGTCTGGTAAAAAACAAAATAAATGTATTTAAATATGTATTCATAATTTTCATTGCTCTCTCTCTTTTTTCCCCTATTTTGTTTGTTTTAAACATCTAAGGCATTTTTCTGACATCTATGTATCTGTCTTGTCTCCATGATTTGTGGATGAGCTAAAATTTGAAAGGATCTTTGCACAAGGATGACACCTTCAAACTGATTTCATATTTGATATTGTTTTTGAGATTTTGTTGATGTTGCTTTTAACTAGGCAGCCTCTCCTGAATACAAACTTGTCTCAATTTATTCTTAAGTGAAAAAAAAAAATCATGATAGGCTACTACCTTTGACGGAGTCATTGACCTTATGAGGTTTTTGCAGAAGTATTAGATTTTACAGTATATTTGTCCTAGGACATGTTGGATAAACCTGCAGCTCATGAAAGAACTAGTTCAGCCCAGAGACAAACTGATAAAATTCCTCATAAAAAGTGTTATGCCTCAGCTAAAGTGGAGTTTTTGTTGTGATTGTTAAAGCAAAATCAGGTGCTGGTTCTGGACATAATTTATACAAAGAGAATGTGCTGTAAAGAGCCTAAAATTTCAGCCAGCTTCTTCTTCCAAACTGCCACACACTGATTTTTATTCTTAAAAATCCATTTGTGTTATTTAAATAATGGGCCTTTGGAGGAACTTAGCTTAGAAACAGGCACAGAAGAAGCACCTGCAAGTTTTAAGTCAGTGAACAGACACCGCAGTGTTTTTGAGCTTGTATTTGGAACCAGAATCCTGTTCTTCCATTCTATCCCATTCTAATCTTGGAATTTTCCTAATGGTAATGCATACAATAGTATTGGATTTTCAATATTGAAGTGTCTTCTGGATGACAAAGTAATTCAAGACATTGACAAAATAGTCTATAATATTTCTTGTGCTGAAAAATACTGCCAAAATTGAAAAAAAAATAAATGTTGGGAACAAAGATTTTTAATTGCGTAAAATCCCCATTTTATTCCAAATACCTGAAAATACTTTAAAGTAGCTATTTTCACTTAAACAAAATTTTAAAAGCAAAGATGTGCACAATACAGCCAAATTCAGAACACTAGAATTCTTTTGAGATGTGGCAGAATTTTTTATGTTACTCTTAAATGTAGGGTAGGTCATATATTTCTTTTGTTAGAACTTTCTTTGTTATAGTTAGCAACCTGGAGGAAAGAGGACACTGAGGGAAGTTTTGAGGGTAGTTTTGCCTTTGGGTCTGAATAATTGTGAACTCAAAACCTCTGTCCCCATTTTTTCCAGCAATTCACAAGGTTGGTAGCACTAATTATGTAGTCTGTAAGTACTCCTTGAGAACTCGTTGTGTATTAGTTCACTATATCTGTACTACAGATGTGTCTGTACAGAGTTGTAATAACAACCGCAGAAAGCCTGTGAAGAAAGTGCAGGGGACAGACTGAAACCTGCTCCCAGAAAAGATTGGATGCAATTGGAGAGACTTTGTCCTCCATTCTGGTAGGCAGGGAAAGGAAAGCTGAGCATTGGCAGAAGGTAGAAGTCATAAAAGTTGTTATGGGCAGGATTCTTTTCCCAGATTACAGAAGACTAGTCAGCTAAAGTTTAATGACAGTTCAGGCAACAAGTGGAGCACACCACACAGCGAGGAAGGATTCTTCCATAATAGAACAAGTTATAAGAGAACATGTCTCGTTCCAGTAGATTTTCATTTGAGTTCTCCTCTTTGTCCCTTTGGCAAAATATTTTATTGTCACAGCCCATTTCATGCAAGTGCTGAGCATTCTGGGATTTCTGAGTGAAAGCTAGTGTCAGTGTATTTGCATGATGTTGGTGATGATGTTATTTCAATGTTAAAAAGTCAATATTTCACATAAACTTGAGTCAGATCAGTGTTTATGGTAGCCTGAAGAAAGGCACCAGTAAGGGAGGAAACATTTCCTAGACATGCTTCAGTAATTTTCATTTATTTCACCTGTGCTGTAAGTTGACAACGCAGAGCTGAAATGTCATTTACTATGGAATCATAACTGTGGATTTATCATAGTACTTGAGGATGATCAGTTATGTAGCTGTCCATTATTAGTCATCCATTTGAGATAAAGCCCTAATATAAATAAAAGGATTGCAGCAGATGTGCTGCCAGCACATGAGGCAGGAATACACACCATATCTCCTGTTAAGAAACAAAAGCTGTGATAGGGCTTCTTCCTCCTTGACTCAAATCCCTCCAGTACCTGAATGTTTGGCAAAGGAGAGAATGGGGCACAGGGGTTTCCCATCTTGAAGGAGATACCAACAGCTTTGGCTAAAGGGCACCGGGGACAAAAATGGAATGGGTAAAATGAGCAGCCTTTTGTTACTTCAGCTTTTTGAATGGGAGGATGAGGAGACTGAGGTGGATGTGGAACAAAAGTGAGGATTGTTGGGATGCATATGTAATGGATATACTGTCAAGAAAGGAATTATGGACTAGAACTGCATCAGTGAAACCTAAAGGCAGTCGTATCCAGTCTGAGAATCCTGCTTCAGGATGGTTCCTGTAGGATCCCTGATTGACTTGTTTTTCACTTGAATAGTTTCTTTTACTTCCTGAAATGTGTTACATTTTGATTCACCTTACTGAGGTTAGAGAAGGAGTATTTGTTTATAGTTACTGAAGCCAGCATATTTTAAACACGTTCAAAGTTGATGACATAGAGTTATAGATATTTCTGCTCCTGTCAAAGGAAAAGATACTCTCAAATGAATTCTTCACTACATTAGTTACTCATGCCATTGCACATTTCCACATATGCTTCTAAATGTGTAGAAAAGTTTTTCTGTACAATTCACAGCGCTTACTTTCAATACACATAAAAATGCAATAGGTTTTAAGGACATATGTTCTTTTGTACTCCTATAAACAAAAAGAAAGGCTATTTTAAGGGTATTTCAATTGATCAGCTCTCTATATTAAATCAACTGTTGTTTTTCTCAGCTTTATTTATTACTTGTAATGATTACTCTGCAACAGGTTATACAATTGAACAGCTGAAATCTGTAGCAGGAATGTTTATCGTTATGAGATATTCCAGATGTTGTATGCATACAGTTAAAAAAACCAACCAACCAAAAAGAAAAAAAACCCCAAAACAAAAACCAAAAAAGCACAAAACCAACCAAACAAAAAACCCCACACAAAGAAACCAAACCACTTTTAGTATTAGTGTTTTCTTCTCTGAAAATTAGAGAACAATCACAGGATTATAGGGTATCCTGAGTTGGAAGGCACCCATAAGGATCATCCAAGTTCAACTCCTGGTCCCCCACAGCGTACCCCAAGAGTCATACCCTGTGTCTGAGAGTGTTGTCCAAACACTTCTTGAACTCTGCTGGGTTTGGTGCCGTGAGCACTTCCCTGGGGAGCCTGTTCCAATTCCCAGCCACACTCTGAATAAAGAATCTTCTCCTGATATCCAAGCTAAACCTCCTTGAACTCAGCTCCATGTCATTCCCTCGGGTCCTATCACTGGTTGCCAGAGAGCAAAGTTAAGTGCATGCTGCTCCTCTTCCCCTCTCAAGGAAGTTGGAGATTGTGATGAGGTCTCCCTGCTGTCTCCTCCAGGCTGAACAGCCAAGAAACCTCAGCTGATTCTCATACGGCTGTCCACTAATGTTTGGCTTTGTCATATTGCTGAGACAGTTAACACTGTGTTTAGAACTCTATGCTTTAGCCCTGTTGCCTAGAATAGAGCACAGATTTGAAAGAAGGTTTTAAAAACTGTTTTTAATGATTGAACACAGGGTTCCTATGGCTAACAGTCTCTTTAAATGAAGTCACTTGTTATGTGAACATGCAAGTTATTCCTTTCTGGAAAACTTCTAAGTGTTTAAAATTTCAGTAATTATAAAGGCTTTCTATGCTGGTGGTAGACACCTCCTAGTAGTTATGATGCAACATAATACAATATGCAATATAATGCAATATACTTTAGCCTTAGCTTTTTATATGCACCTAATCACAACCAAAACAGTTTTAGGCCATAGGTTATGTCTTGGAAGCCTGGAGTTCCCATGTTAACATGTTTAAATTTTTACCTTTCTAGTATCAAAGAAAAGATTAACAGTTCTGGGGATTTCAGATTTAGAAAAATAAAGTAAAACCTGGCAGTTTACACAGCAGAGTTGCTCCTTGTCATGAGACAGTTCCGTAGATTGCCGTACAAGCTCAGTTTACCTTCAGGGCCTTGGAACAATTGTTTTCTTGCCATTTTTTAGCACAGGACCTCATCAGACCTTTGTTCTTACTGTCAGTTTCCAATGCACAAATATTCCTTGCTCACTGCAGGAGATTTACAGACCATGTCGGCAGTCAATTGTCAAGTATGCTGATATTTGAGAATTCTGAAAGAATGGCATACAGAAGAGTTTGAAAGCTGTAAATAATTGAAATGATCTCTGCTTATTTCAATGCTCAGTGCTGGAAAGGTAGTTACAAATACTTCAGATAACCTTTTAAATTTTTTTTTTTTTTTTTTAAATCAGAGATCACCACTATTCATTTGCCTCAAGAGGGTACAGAATACAGAACAGAAAAAAAAAAAAAATCAAAATCCTGAAACAACAGAGCCTTCACCTTCAGAAGAATATGACGACGTGGAATTTTACCAGCTGATTTTGCAGCTGGCTATGAATTGCAGGCTGTTTGTTTGTTTCTAGCACAATGTCTCCAGTCAGTGAACAGAAACAGCAATCTTCTCTGGGGATTTTATATCCAAAACAGATTCAGAGTACTTGTTCAATGATGACTGAAGGCACAGATTTGTCTGCTGTCATCTGAGATGCATGAAGAGTGCAAGACTACTTCTGCACTGAGTATTCCTTGCACATCTTGCTACCCTAATCTATTTTTTAGAAAAATAGTTATATATACAGTCATTGTTTTTCCTCTGAGAATTACTCTTTCAATATTGTCCTTCTCTCAGTCCTTGGAAAATGTCTCTTGTTCAGCATAAGATTTCTACATGGAAAGTTTATTGGAAGAGTCCCTACAAAACATATTCAAGAGTCTTGGCATGCTTGGAGTAGCTGAAAAACAATTATCCATTAGGATAGCATAAGTCACCATACTGAGAAAAAGTGGAAAATGTGAAACCTCCTCTGTATCAATATGTCAACCCAGAATAAAATAGAAAGAATTCTTTTATTAAGGAATACCATGTGCACTTATTAAAGAATATTTTAGCAGTAAGAGAACATCCAACAGGGGAGGAGAGGAGGAAATGCTGCTGTTCTGTCATGTTATTCCACATGTAGGCAGGCTCCTACTAAGTGAACATTCAACTTAGTGATGCAATTGTAAGACAGTCACTGTAAAAGAAAGAGGTACCCAACACATGAAGAAAGAACCCACATCAACCACCAACCAAAATCCCAAAAATTAGTAGTAGATTTGACAACAGCAAGAAAACTAAAGAGACCATGCAAACATGATGTAACCATTAGCTTAGTGAGCAGCAGCTTTAACGTGCCAGGGTATCAGCTTTTTTCAGGTCCAATGACTCCTTGGTTCCATTTCCTCCTCTTTTTATTTGCAGAGTACAATTGGTACTGCTGCCAACTACATTCACCTATAACTGTATCACTTTGCAGGCACATTTTAAAGGATTTCAAGCACATTGTTTAATCTGTTTTCGAAGAGAGGTGAGATGTTACAGCTATCAGCCTGTGCAGTTATACAGACTAACCTTGCTTCACCACTTGTTTTATCCATCTGGTTGCAGGTCACAAATGTGACCTCTCTTCTGTGTTAGAGCTGTTAGAGTATGCTTGGCTTTAGCTGACATTCAAGAATTAACAAAAGGCAGCGACTTGATTAAAAAGCCCTGTTTTTTCTATTGTTTCTTGTATAAAAGGAAAATATTTAAAATTACTGTGGGAAACAAAGAGCATCCCATGATTTTTAGCAGTGATTCAGGACCAGAGCCTGTAATTAGGCAGCTAATTCTTGCTGATTTCATACCTCCTTTATTCTGTTGGATGTAGGAGGTTAGTCTGTAGGAAGAAAAGATATTCAGAAGTACAAGAATCCTTACCTCAAATAAGCTAGAAATACTCTGTCTTATTTTATATATTTTAGAAATGTTCTTGGAAGTTATTTCTTTTATCTTCCTGCTACTAAATATCTGCTAGAAAAAAATCAAATGGAAGAGGAAATAGCACTTCTACAAAAATAACCTATTAACCCCCATGGAGTTTCGACAAACAGTATTGTAAGCAGGGCTGGATTGCACATTTTCAATAGCATAATAGACAGTGACTGGCTCAGAGGTTTTTCAAAGAAGAATATAGATAATTGCCTTAATAACTGCTTTTCCCTTTTTGAGTTGTCAAAGAGACACTATTTACTCCTTCAGTATAAATCTTCAGCATATACCTTCAGTTTATACCTTCAGTATAAACTCATCAAAGAAAATATTTGCTTCTTGGTTTCAGGGTTCAAAGATGTGTGTGATCAAGTGGATTGCTTATATACCAAAAAGATTGTGCAACTTTCTCATTATTACCTTGGTTTGAATAATTAACTTGAAAAAAAAAGAGAGGGAAAAAATCCCAAACCCAAGAAAGATTTGTTGATCTGTTTTAAGTGAGTCTGGGAGGAAACTGCTGGCTCATCACTATTTAGAGTCACTATTAAATACCTATAAATCAATATTTTGATCTGTAAAAGGGTAAATGATTTGATTGTATGGATTATCAATCAATTTTATAAAACTGTTCATGCCAATACTTACAATATCTTTTTGAAAATAATGTTCTGCATTCTTAAACATTTAATGACAAAATTAGTCCTTGAGGAAGTTAGCTTATTGCATTTGTCTTTCTAAAACTTATGCTCTGTGAAACCTACAAGTAAGGAGGGTAATAAAAAAAATAATTTTTTTTCCAGTGAGAATGCTTTTTTTCCGGCATTTGAACTGAGAAAAACTTATTTTCTGTAGGTCATTGGACTGGGAGGACCCTTTGGCTGCTTGTTAAAAGCCCCCATATCTCATGACTAATCCTCTTAGCCATCCAGTTTGAGTTTATCTCCTGACAGCAGCCAGAACAGAAAAGAGCTGGAGATCAGAAAGGTAACATTAATGGCAACAGAAGGATATGTGTTCTTGCTACAAGTAAAGGAAAGCTACTATGGCAAAGGGGTTGACAAACCATTAGATTTTTCTATGAATACCTAGAAGTAAAATCAAACTCCTTTGGTCCTGTTTAAGATAGATTTAATGCAAGGTGCAATAGAAATACAGTGTGCTATGCCTAGAAGGGCTTAGGATGACATAGGAATCTAGGATTTGGAACACCACCAGTTAGTAATGGGAAGCTATGTATGTATCTTCAGTTATACTCCTAATTCTCTTTCAGGGTGTTAGCTAAACAAGAAAAGGAATAATAGTGTTCCATGGCAAGCTGCCATCCATATCTGCCTTAACTGTATTATATAATTAAATGAAATCTTACAGTAAATATTTTCATTCTGGGTAGCTGCCCACAAGTCAGGAGCAGTTTTGTGAAAGGAGCATTTTAGTTAATTAGCCTTCTGTAAGTGAATCTGCTCATGACTCCTGAATAATAAAATTCATGAGTAATGGAATGCATAAAATAATTACTATAATGATTGTTTCTTTCAATAGATGTATAAATATGGGACAATTAAGGGGAAAATTTTAATGGATCATTATATTAAAATAAACTGTAATCCAAGGCTGCAGTTGTTATTAATCTTTCCCTACATGAGTATGAGGGCAAAAATTTTTCCTTTAATTTCATGATGAAAACAAAATTCACAGGAAAGTTTTCCAAAGAAGTTTTATATTGATGTAGTAGTATTGATGTCTGTGCCTAGGTAGGCAAAGTTGAGTAACGTGATATGTGAAGGCTCATGCCACACAGGGGATACAAAAATGCAGCTATCATAGCAGTGAAAGTCTAGTTAGGAGTCGAAAAAAATGAAGTAAATAGAACCTTAAATCACTCCATTTAACTGAGGTAATATTCTCTGAAGGGAACTTTGGTAAGACTAGAAAAACAGCACACAGAAACTCTTGATGCTATAAGGGAACAGGAGTTTTTTCTTACTTCATGAAGTTGCTTTATGAACTTTCAGACTCACTAAGTACAAAAATTATAGAAGTGTGTGGCTAGCCCACTAACCCAAACTAAAGTGTCACACTGGAAAATTTGGTATCCTGTCAAAATCCATTGCATTCCTACTTATAAACTAAGGAGTATTTTGAGGTTGTTTTTTTTTTTCACAGAGTCTCAGCTGAGTCTCAGCTGCAGAACTGTATCTCCAAAGCTTAAAGTTACCATAAACCAATGCTTCAAGCAGAGTTATTTTATTACAATCTGTGATAACAAGTGAGCTACACAGCTGGTCCAAAGACCAGAGAGTAAGAAAGCCACATATGAGTATATTTATTCAATGATTAGGAAGAAAATGGAGCATAAAATATTCTTAAAATCTGAGTGCCTGAAATGCAGACTGAAGATATTGTTACTTATCTTTGTATTTGTCATTTACTTTTTGAGGCACTCTGCCCTCTGCTCAAAGATCAGAATCAGAAATGCAGAGCCAAGCATTCAGNTTGCAGCTCTCCATTGCTGTAAGGTAGTGAGAGAAATGCTGCTATATCTCTATGGCACCTCAGTGTCTAGGAACAGCCATACCAAGGAGCTGTGCCTAAGGCAGAATATCCCAAAATGAGAGGTTTGGTTCTGCTTCCCATTCACTATTATTTTGCTGTCTTTCACTGTAAGAGATTCTGCACTTTAGATCTGTAAGTAATTTAATACCCAGTACTCAGTGAAGAGAAAAAAAGATTTTTCTCTATCTGCAGGACATGTTCTGCAAAAAGATATAAATGCTACTGTAGCAGTCATTACCCTAAGGAGGAAGCAAAAATAGAGTATATATGCTAGTTTATCTTGAAAGACCATTTAAAAATTAATTTGATATTCTAGCTAAAAGACTCATGCAGTGAAACTCAACTCCTTCCTTTGGGAGACTTACACTGCCTAAGAGGGTTGAACATTAGAAATCTGTTTCTGACATGAATGCTTAAATATTCTTTATCTTACTTAATCCTTTTACTCCTAGACACATTTTTCTTTATAGCACACTGATAATTTTCCTCTTTCATATAATCTCTATAATAATTTTTAATAAATAGTCATTATGCTTGCCTTTAATTATTCATTTAATGTAAATATTGTTGGGTTTTTTAGTATTTTGTTGTATCTAGGCTTCCGATTAACAATCATTTCAGCTGTGTGTTGCTGAATTCCTTCTATTAAACTGTGTCGTGTTCTTTTCATTCCCTACCTCCTCTCATTTTTCTATCTGCAGTTGCAAGAGTTCCATAATAACAAACAAGAAGAGACTTCTTATTGAGTCTAGTTTCAGTATGATATCAGAGTTTCTCCTGCTTGTGTCTAATTTGCTGTCAGCTTTGTCTGAAGGTTCCTGCTGTTTTACCTGTTTTCCTGGTAGTTGTGCTTGTGAGCATTTCCCTACTGTTCTGTATTTTAAGAGTGCAGATGAAGTAGCAGTCAATGGCTTAGAGAATGTGGATTCTATTCCTAGCTCTCCCACTGGCCTGCTGCATGATGTGAGACCTGTGATCCTGTCTTCCTCTGTAAAATGAGAGTATGTGGTTCACCTTTCTCCTGGAGTCCTAGATCTCTGTCAGCATTATAGTGGTAGGACAATAAAATGAAAACAAAGAGCTCACAGCATCAGCGTTCTATGGAAAATCCAACAGACTAAAACCAAAAGGTTAAAAAAGGAAGATTGAAAAGTTGCAAACTCTTATTTTTCTTACATTACTATAAGACCTGATTTGAATTAACTAAACATTTTTAATAATGCCAGATTTTCTGCTCTGTTTCCTAGCTATTTAAATGCTTTTTTAAGGAAAAAAAAA
>VWZN01009610.1:0-5000 GCA_013396955.1 Regulus satrapa
ATATATAGCATCAATCATATTTTACTCTTCCTTTACTACCTGATATAGGGAGCATTTGGGCTGAATTTTGTTCTAGGTAAACAGTTACCAACATTGCTGAAGTTAAGAATTCACTGGCTAGCCACTAGTACAGATTCTTACCTATGAAAGAGAGATTTTTTTCCAAAAGCATTTCTCGCAGCAAGACTTCGTGCTCATGCCCTATAGCGCTGATAGCTTTAGGTTAAGAAATGACGATTACTTTGGAAAAGAAGCAACTTCATAAAAACATCATAGGTAATGTAATTAGTCACAGAATTTGTCTTCATTTGTGTTTTAGAAGTGATCAGTGATTTGAACTCTGATTTTTGAAAATCCTTATAGGGAGTTTTAGAAGCATACAGAACCTTGCAAAAATCAGATTGTTGTACCAACAGCATACATTTTTTAAAATTAAGACCCATTTGACCATATTTATTCAGTTTAATTAAACGCAATATTTCCATTATTCTTCCAAATATAAAAGTGTGATCCTAAAAAATGCAGTTAAATATCTTTAGAGTTGCTCTTTACTGACTAGTAATCAAAAATACTTGTTTTCTTTCTTTATATTCTGAAATTTATAGGTACTACATTCATCTGAAACATCTTACTGTAAAAAAGAAACATCCTTTTAATTGATTTTTCAGAAGCATGAACTAATGTCAGGGAAGGATGAAATCATATTTTACAGGGAAGTCCTTTTCACATCACTGACAGCCTGTTGATTCAATGTGCTATTCCTTGTAATATGTAAAAAATTCACCATATTATTTTTTATGTATCCTCCCAGAGGTCAAAGTTCTATTCTGGAAGCTTTTAAGAAGAATCCTGTGGAACAACATGATGAAATGTTAAACGCAGTTAAGCACCAAATTCTGTTTAAAGTAACTTGTTAAGCTACAGATCACCTTACGATTACAGTTAATTCCTTATCTTATATGAAAACTTAATACTGAATGGCAAAAAAATAATTCTATGCAATAATTTTATATGTACATACAGTTTATATAACTTGAAACTATGTATTATATTAAACTCTACTAGCAATTTCAGAACAAAAGGGACAAATGAAGAAAGGAAAAAAGGTAAGAAAAATATTGCAAACAGAATTTACAATGCACCATAAGCAAAAACACTTAGTCTATAATACCTGTTATTGATGTATGGCAATGACCATGGGGCAAAACTTGTAAATAACCTCACAAGCCATTTTCTACTCATGCAATCTAGCAGCCTAGTTTCCCGTAAGCATCTGAACTATTACTGAAAAATAGCCTCTTGGCATTTACAAAGAGGTTGACTTCATACTTCGGTCCATGCATATACAATAAGATAGTTATATTTAAAATCAATATGCAATCCTTCAGAAGACATTATGCTTTTAAAACCTTAACTTTAAATTGATTTTTAACTATTTTATGCACCTCAAAATTAACATCTAATTCAGCAACATACTTTCAGTAATGCACTCACACAGCTTAGTATTAAACTTTTCTGTACCAAAATGGAATTGAAAAGCTAATTACTCTCACTGATGTCACTGCCTATGCAACAACTGATTTTAGCCACAATCTGAAGAGAATATAAGAGTCTCTTTTAGACTGCAGGCAAATAAGTTCTTAAAAATGGTTAAAAATTCTACATAATGTGCCTTTATTACTTTTAAACAAGGCACTTTCATAAGACTACAGACAGATTGCTCATCCACAAAATATTATTCCTAAAATTCTGGATATGAAAACTACTGATCAACAATCCTTTAAAATGTGTGTTTTATTAGATTAATCCACTTTCAGAGCGCTTTGCTTAATCGTGAAGATAATCTCAATGAATATTTAAAATTACAATTAAAAGCACAAAATACAAAGACTATGAGAACTCTTATCTTGCTGCTGTTAAAGTTAATGGGGGTGGGGCTGAGGCTGTAGTACATGCAAGTGTTTCTAGTGGAAAGAAAGTATTTTTATGGAGTGACAATCACATGTATCGCAAGTACTTCTACAAGAAGTACTGTTTTTCATGAATAGCTAAACATCACTGTAGCTTTACTATCCTGCGCCTGTACAGTGAAACGGAGATCTTCTCCCAAACTGCATGCAGAAATTCATGCAAGGATTCTCTAGGACTTGGGAGGGAACTGCCTTACTAGCTTGCTCAGTGATAGCAGGCCATAATTTTGAAATTCTTCCTTTGAGCACAGACTGAAACAGAAGAGCTGCTCTTGAAGGACTTAATTAAAATGGATTTGGGTTCTTAATAATCATTCGTACCAAATTCAAATCTTAGTCTTGAACACTCAGTGCCATGTGGAGTTCCCTCAGTATACACACTGTATGGCTCTCTAATTAACTATTCCAACACTACTAAAAATATAACCCTGAAAATTCAGGATATATAAGGTTTTTTTACTACAGCTAGTATAATCTCCTTTAAGAAGAAAATAAAACAACTGCACTGTAATGTCAGATAGGAGTTTAAAAATACTTATCGGTGAATCACACCTGAATTGCACTTGAAAAAAATTCAGTTAAAACTCCGTTTTCTAACAAAGCAAGCCTATAATGTTAAACACTATCTATGAAACTAATTATTTTAATCAGAGAATAGATGAGATTGGAAGGTATCTCCAGAGATCATCTAGTCCAACTCCACCACTTCAAAGCATGGTCACTTAGTCCTAAGCAAAAACCAGATATACATTTCAACGAATCAAAACCAAAGAGGTTCAATCAGGCATATGAATCTGTAACCAGCAAACTGACATCTTCCCATGGTCCATCTGATTTTTGTTAGTTAAGAGAAAGCTCTGCAGTGACCCTCTAGCTGACTGAATGTAAAAGAGAGGGGTATGAAATGTGTTTTGTGAAGCAGAACTTTATGTCAGGTTAAAGCTAGACACATCTCTTCCACACAGTCTAAGCTCATCAATTGTGCACCTAAAATTTTATGGGAAAGGATACTGTTTGATGCAGTCCACCAGTGGTCCATAACAACAGTCATTCACAGTACACTGCAGACAAAAAAGAGAAGTAGTATACTGATGGGCAACTACAAAACCATTATAGTTAAAGAGTATCTTAAAAACAGTAATTACTTTTCCTCAAAAAGGCTATTAGATGCTGTTCAGATTTAATCACAGAAAACAAAAACTGCATGCTTTTATTCACTATAAAAGCGAGCTATTAAAAAGTGAAATGCTCCCCTCACAAATATTGCACTGCCATTTATAGTGCACTCTGACCCTACTGATAGTTTATGATGACAGTAATTAAATGAGGTTTAAAATCTTTTACTCTGCTAGGCAGATAACAGAATTGCCACAGGAAAAAAAAACCAAACCAAACAAAACAAGTGTGATTAATACCTGATAGACTTGATTTGCTAGCACTCCATCTGGAATCTGAGAAGGGTCCCGTAGCATACTATTTATAAGAGTTTTGGAGGCTAGAGAAATTTAAAAACAAAACAAAACAAAAAACCTGTTAGCTTAGTTATACTTTATTAAAAAAAACCATTGACAATATTAATAATTTTGAAAATTATCTGCCCAGCAAATACAAACTTAAAAATTCTAAACTACTTACCCATTCTGGTACAATTAACTAAAGTCTTGAAATGCCAAAGGATTTTATCAGCCCAAGATGAAACCAGGCCCTTATTTACTGAGTTCCACTGGACAGTTTGTGCTTTAGAAGCATCATGCAGCTTCTAAGGAAACTGCTAAATATACATAAGTGTAACTCAAAAAAACCTTTATATCCTATTAGAACTTTAGGAAGAAGGTGTGTAAAAATTCAAAATGCCATCTAAAAAAAACATTTTGAGGACTTCATGGTTCCAATTTATTAGCTTTCAAATTCAAGTATTTACTTACTCAGTGCTGACATTTTTTTGAGTGCTTTTAAGAACTGGGAAATGGCTTTCTCTGCTTTTATAACATGTACAAATGGAAGTCTAAAAAAATAAATAGTTAATTTTAGCACCTATTCTTTTCAACTCACTGAAGTTGATATTAAAATGAAAAATTAAGGTAAAACAGGAGATACCTTTAGTTTATTTTAAAATACAGTCTTTGCTGTCCTTGGCATTGTATTCTTTCCATAGAGAAAGAATACTCTCTCATTATTAGAGCGTATTAGTCTGGGTGCAAATATCAGTGGAAAGACTTGTATTCTAGAAAAATACATACTAAAAAACCAAATATTTAATTTAAAATTAAATATTTAATTTAAAAATTTCTCAGAGAAAAGTCAACACTGCACTTGCTGCCTCTGTCCCAGGAACAACCAGCCGATGGAGCCGGCGGTGCATTTACATCATTGAATCCTTAAGTGTAGATCAGATTTGAGACTAGCAAGGTTCCCCACTTCGCCAAAGATTTCCTGCGTGACTTCAGAGTAATTCCTTTAACCTGTGTGTGCTTCAATCCTGTTCACAAAATGAAAAACTACTCTCTTCCTGTTCTTCATCTGTTTTGCCTCAACTCGGAGCCAATGCTTTGTCATGGTTTTCAGTAACGGAATCAAAAGACTCGACTCGGGTGACACTGTGAAAAGGACTGACAGAGTCTGTGACATGAAGGGATCTGCCATATAAGCACCAATGCTGCTCTATTAATGGATGTATGTAAGCGCTTGACTGAAAGTAAAGGAGACTGGCATTGTAATCTACTCCCCAAGTTACCTCTTAAAGGCATCACATTCAGGTGAATGGAGCAGTTGCAAGAAAATAATTTATTTAAGAAACTATGCCACATGAAGCAAAGGAATACGAGCCCCTGAATGAGTTTAAAGGCATTTGCAAGAGCTACAAAGAGCTATCATCACAGGCAGGAGCAAAAGTTTGTGCAAATATTTTTAAAGGCAGTGATTTCCACTAAGCAAAAACATATCCAGAAGCAACATGCCACATTACGTTTATGTATGTTATTACTCTCATATGAAATATGCGTTACTTTTCTAAGTCAATATAAGAATAAA
>VWZN01009610.1:10000-23300 GCA_013396955.1 Regulus satrapa
TCCGTTAATAGGAAAATAAGCTTCTCTCGGCAAGGATTTAATCTTTAATTTATGCTATCCACCTACTTTGTGAAATAACACACCAACAAATCGTAGAGAAAACTTGAAAGGGGGCAAATATTAGTACCAATTATATGCTAAGATAAATTAGCAGTGATTAGGGAATTATACAATAAAGTCTATATCCACTACATTATGTTTTTAATGATCACTCTAACAAGCACTTAAGTAACTGTGATACACTAAGGAATGACCAATGCCACTGCAAAAAGTTGAAGCATCACTAAACTCTTGCAGTTTTTGGACATGTCATAAGAATAATAAAAATAAAATAAAAAAGAAAAAATAAAGATAAAGAATTGTCATATAAAATCTTTGTTGAAGTTAATTAGTAGAAGCTATGGACATGAACTAGCCACACATACGCATGCAGAGAAAAATTCCAAAGCCCCATCAAGGATTAGACTGCAAACAAGAGAAATCCAACAACAAAAGTTAACAGTGCTGTGACACAGGTTGACACCTACTAAATCAGTTCGTTTAAAACGTTTTGTAAGAACGTAACAGAATTTAAGTGAAGAGGTTATAAAGGAGTCAAATATATAAAATTCAGGTTACAATCCTGATGATGAATCTGAGTAAACTGGCAACTATTGAAAAGCTGCAGCTTTATACAGCTGCAAGCTTCATTCACTACCACACCAGCAGGATCAGGGAGAGAACTGGAAGGGTAAAAGTAAGAAAACTCATAGACTGAGATGAACACAGTTTAATATGGAGAGCAAAAAACAGGAAAAGTAAAACAAAGAAATAATTAATTGCTTCTCATGAGCAGGCAGGTGTTCAGCCATCCCCAGGAGAGCAGGGACCCATGAGGAGTAACAGTGACTTGGGAAGACAAACACAATCACTCCACATGTACCCCCCTTCCTCCTTCTTCCTCTCACTTTACTGATCATGATGTCACATGGTCTGGAATATTCTTTTCGTCAGTTGGGGTCACCTGTCCTAGCTGTGTCTCCTCCCATCCTCCCATGCACCCCTGTTTTTCTCATCAGCCCGACAGAACAAGAAACAGAAAAGGCCCCGGCTCTAAGCCCTGCACAGCAATTATTAAAAAAAAAGCCAAAAACCAAAAAACAACAAAAACCACAACAAAAAACCTCTCTATATTACCATCTCTGTATTCAGCACAAGTCCAAAACACAGCCCAATACCATCCACTGTGAAAAAAAAGTTACTGCTACCCCAGCCAAAGCCAGCATACCCACTAAACCAAAGACCTTCCCCTTCGGAGAGAAGAGGAAAACAAGAGATGTAATCTTGCAGCTTAACACAAAACCGGAAGGCATTCAGATATTGTAGAATATAAAGAAGATAGCTCTTATATAGAATGGAAAATAAATTTCATAGAAAAAAGCAAAATTTGTGTACATGAAGAACAGATCAAAGTCAAATAACAATTCCTTTAAAAGAGTAAGTAATCAGGAAAATAACATGCACACCAGGTGAACTGGAAACATATTTCCTACTTCACTAAGAAAGCAACTGGGAACAATTTTAATTTTTAATTAAGAAAAAATACTATAACCCATTTACCAAATATGTTTTGGATTGGTCTGTTGTGAACTAAGGTCAAAATGCAATTTCTAGATTCTCAAGCTATGACGTAAGATTAGCTTTATTGATCTTCTTCATGACTTGTTAGAGCTCTCAATCATTATTTTGACAGTTTTATCATATCATAATAGACTTCCTTGTAGATAATTTCAGTTACTATGTTCAATTTCAATTTCCTGTAGGACTTTTCCTCTAGATAATCACACTAGATTCCCCTAGATCTTGTTTCTTTCTTTTGTCATACATATGTAATCGAGTTTCAATAACAGTGTTAATTATTTTAACAGCACAATCCTTAAGGCTTACCAAACAAGTTCAAGCGTCAATTATAAAAGAAAACCTTCATCCTTAAAATCTCTCAAAAATTTATTCTTTAAGTCTTTAACACCTATCTTAGCAAAACAAAGGAACAAGTAACATTTATGGACCACAAAAGTTACTTCACATTGTTGAATTGTATACATCTCGTGTTATAATTTATAATCTATTTCTAATCTTACCACCATGTCTCTACTGTCAACAGCCTGCATTTATCTTCCTAATAACATCCCCATAGGTAGCAGTAGGCTGCTCTTCTTTCCTTGTGAAACCATCTCTTGTCCCAGCTGAATAATCCCCACAGTTCCCACAGCCTTTTCCCACAGGGGAGGTGCTCCATCCCAGTGGCCCTCCAGTGAACTCTCCTTAGTCCATCAACACCTCCCTTTTGCAGCTGTGGTTTACTGCAAAAGGAGTCCAGAGTTTTTCTGCTCAGCTGAATAAGTCTCAAAGGCATCAGAGAGCACAGTGTTGACTGTGCTGCAACCACAAAACAGTGGGACTGAGTAAAGCTGGGATGACATATCTTCCCATTCTGCCTGAAGGTTCTGCCTAAAGGTATTTTTTGCATAGTCTAAACCACCTAAACTATTCCTTTAAAAATCAGAAGATATCTCAGCTGGCAGCATTATACTTTGTTGACCTGCTTACTCTCTCCTGATTTTCAAATAGTGGTTTCCAATCTCCTTAGTCAAAGAAGTGATTAAACTTGGGTAATTTTATTGCTTGAAAAATATATTTTTTTGATTAAGGAGACCTAAAATGAAAAGAAAAAAGGAGTTCATTTTATTCTAACTAGAAGACTAGAACACATAACATAAAAGAGTTTTCAAGATCATGAATAACATAACAACATAACAACATCAGCCTTCAGCAAATTAACTTTCACTGGGTTTTAAATATCCTATTCAAATGTGTTTTACCATTTTCTATGGTGTTTTTCATTGTCTTAAGATAGTCCTGAGGACATCAAGTACTGGATCACCCTTTCAGATGACTCCTCCTGTACTGTGTTGTATACTCAGCTTTATCTGAGATGTTTTAGTAACACCATTCAGGTACACTGCATTTGCCATCCCTTTTATTTTTATGCATTTTTGCTCAAGCAGAGTCAATTCTGAAATAGAACAAAGTTAAGTCATGCATTACTTTTTTGAAGTACCTGGATGCTGTAGTTACTTGAGACAAAACTGATGGCAAGATGGTCCAGGGATTTAATACTCATGCTTCAGCACAATGCTGCACATATGCTAGGAGAAGGTCTGAAGAAAAGTTAAAATTGAATTTTTTGCAATGAAAGGCATTTTTAGAGAAAACAGCAAGGCCCATCCCTACTGCCATTGATAAACTAAGGCTGAAGCTGTAACATTTACACAGATTTTATTGACTCTGCTATGGAAATAACACATCTCACGGTAAAGAATGTTTTCCTCCAGTGAGTTCAAAGATATGCAATTCTAAAAACAGAACCAACTTAATTTAGTTGATGGCTGTGATCTTAAAACTGAGGTGACATTGCTCAAGGAGCACAATAATGAGCAATGCTTAACACCAAGAACGCTCTCTGCCTACTTCAGACACAGGCTTGCTCTAACACATTCTAGAAAAGGAAGTTTGAATGGTCCAAAGCAAGGAAACTTTTAGGATTTGAAGGCAAACAGCTTTTCTCAGCAATACTGTCTCAAGAAAAATTCTCTCCAGCACCAATTTATCAGTGCAATACTGAGGCTGCATTCATCAGACACTTATACAGAAATGGGAACACTGAACCTTGCTCAGTGTTATGGAAAAGCTGAATTTTCTCTGAAAAAGTGGACAATAGACTTACAGAGGTTAAAAAGAAAAATTGCCTTGCATTTTGTGTTCATCAATTTTTCCCTTTCTAGCTTAAAGCGGAAGCCAGGAATGAGCATGTGTGGATTCAGAAGCGTCAGGCTCTCATAAATCCATGCCTGTCAAGTTCAATACTGAATCCTTGTCTTTGCTTTGCCATAGGACGGTGGCCATTTAATTAACTGGTTCATGGTTAAAATGTTTCATTTGTAAACTGGGACTAGTATTTGGACCAAAACTCAGGCATGGCTCTGAAAAACCCAGTATTTCCAGAACATTAAGAAGGTGGTATATAGCGCTTAGAAACTTGGTCATGTAAGCATCATTCACTTCAGTTGTGCATGCTGACCAGAGTAAGGGGAAATGAAAAGATATTTTACCACGTATAAAAAGACAGACTAAGGTGGGCTATGCAAAATTGTCAGTATTCATGTTGAAAACATGCAGTAACTTGTGACATGAAAACTATTCTTCTGCATTGTACTCATCTTCCTGTTTCCATTGCACTGTTGAAAATAAGGTGCTTGTGTGTATCCAATTTAGGATTTCTGAAAGCACTTTCCAGTTATTTCAACAATATTTTAAATTCAGTTGCTAATTTTCACTATAAGAGAAATTTTCTTTGCATACCTGCAAGAGACCTGTTCTGTAACAGCATCCCCAGATGACAAGACTATTACAGAGCAAATGAATAAAGCAGGTTCATTATTATTATTAACAGTCAGTCTAATAGTGGAAAAAAANAAGAGTTTTCCATTCCTAAAATGAGAACAGGTGAAATACTGACTGACAAGCAGATTTTTAAAAGAGGGAGTGTAATGCAATTTCAGAGGCAGCATCCTTTCTGGACATAAAAGCAGAGGAATATTTTGTGATTCAAAGATGTAGAATTTGTTCTGACTACTTCAACTAATCAGCTTTGAGAGCTGTCCCTATCTACTGTTTTCCATTCTCACCAATACAACTAAAGGAATACAGATGCTTTCTATAGTCAAGAAAGAGATAAAGAATAAAGAGATATCAAAACCGTTTGTTTTTTTCCCAGAAAAAGAATTTCTGCTTCTGAGAGGACAGCTTAAACATCTGGTATACCTCCTCTACATGCCTTTGTAAAAATATTCAGCCTTATCAGTATGAAATCAAAGACATGAAGATGGAGAAAGTGAAAAATTAAGAGCAACTTCAAATGCTTGTTTAGGAACACTGTCATTAGTCAGTACTAAAAATGAGACTTTCTCAAGTCTATGTGTTAATAATATGTCTGGAAATGCAAATAACCTGTAATTCATGTGATTTTATCTTTCGGAACAGTGAGTCAACAGAATGCAAACTTAAGAGACCACAATCAGAAGCCACCCATGAAAAAATTATGCTTTATTAACATGCTCTTGCTTTCTGATACTAGTTTGCATGAACAAAATTTCATCCATGTGGAAAAACACAGGCAAACAAGTACAACAGAACATTGCCAAGACCTACTGTGCATTTTTAGTTTTTACTAGAAAGCAACCTACTACAACTTAAGTTTTTGCATATCCAATAGACCTAAAAGTGAAGATAGTGTTATATTCAAGATTGTTTTTAAAATCAGCAATATACTGCAATCAGCATTTTCACAGCCTAAAAGACTAGTGACCAGCCTTGTTGAATGTCTTAGATTTGTTAGGCCCTTAGCAAATTCTCTTAAATGCACAGTATTTTATTACAACTCCAGATACCTGTGTGATACCAAATCTTTGCTTCCATGAATCCTGCATCAATTCACTCTGATGTCAGTCAGTGGTAATACACTTGTGGAAGATGAAGCACATTCCTACACTATATATATCTCAGGTAGAAAACACCGTGTAATAAGGAAAAAATGTAAAATAAGAGTTAATCAAATATATATTTTAATCCCTAGAGGTTTAAGCAATTTGGGATTACTGCAAAAGAGCTTCTTCAGAGATGAAAATAATTTCTAAAAGTTATGTATGTACTTTTGGGAGAGGTGATACAACTTTGAAAATAATTGTATATGTGTTAAGCATTGTTGACATACAAGGAATTCATATTTAGGCAGTGTTCAGGGTAGACAGATTATGTTATGCATGCTGTATAGATATACTTGACAATTCTGAAGTCATAGCTTTTAATCACCTTTTACTAAGAATAGTTTCTAAAATTCAGTAATAGTTATATCTCTACTGTACAGTTTGCAATGCTGCAGAATGCTTGTTTCAGAACTCTTTTCCAACTCTTTCTCCTGTCTGTCTTCACTGGGCAAGTGGACTGTAGATGTATTTCAACAGATACCACCAGCACAGCTCTGCAAAAGTGCTCAATGCTTTATATGCTTCAGCCTGTAAAAGGCATCCTGTTATTTCTTTTTAAGATTTCACCAATAGCTGAGTGTAGAAAGCCTGATGATATTGTTTTAACTTTTTAAGTTGTTTACTCAAGAGCTAAGAAAAGTAGAGGAAGATAGAAGGATATTCTGACCTTCTGACATGCTAATAATCCACAGCAGGTAGTCATATAGAAGCAGCTTGAGATTGCATTTTACATTATTATCTAAGTGTAAATAAAAAGAGGGCAGAAAAGGTAACATTAAAGAAAGGTGTAAGATTCTATCCTTCTTCCTCTTTATGCAATTGCTATCATCAGTTGCTATGCCTGTTTACCATCTTCAACAATGACCTGGAGGATGCAAAAGACAGCCAACCAGGAGGCAAGACTGGCATACAGATGGATCTAGACAAGCGAAAGGATGGGCCAGCAGGAATCTCATGAAATTTAGTAAGGGTCAATGAGCAGTTCTGTACCTGGGAAGGAGGAATACTCGCAACAATGCAAGCTGAGATGGACTGGCTGGGGAGCAGTTTTGCAGAAAAGAACTTGGGAGCCCTGGTAGGGCAGAAAACTGAATATGAGCCAGCAGTGTTATGGCAGAGAAGATGGACAACAGCATCTTGGCCTTTATGAAAAGGACCAGAGCAAACAGATTTGAGGGAAGCCATTATCTCCATTACTTACCATTTATTAGACCATAACTAGAATACTGTTTGCATCACAGAATTCAACACCTGGAATTCAATGTCTTAGAAGGATTCTAAGTAGAGAATTTATCTATTTTAACAACAACATCAACTTTATTTTTCTTTTTAGGATACAGAGATAACTATAATATGTGATATTATATTTACAGTGTTTCATTGCGCTTATATAAGGCACCACCTCTCCTTGGCCCCAGTTTTGTTTGGAGTTAATCTTCCATACATTGATAGAATAATCTGAGACCTCTACTAAGGTAATAGGGAAAAGAATTATTATAGTGCTTGGCTGAATAACATGTTTTGAACTTGATTAAGTCAAAGGATACACAGAGCACATTCTTCATGTTGTACAGCATCCCAAAAGAAATTGAAGGTGGTCACAAACTGAAAACACACAAGGTTCTCCTGCCCAAATAGTGAAAACACTAAAAGGATGTATTTTGTTCACAGAAACTGTGAACTTTTCATTTACAGCATACGGAATGGTGACCATTACAGCATAATTGTCTTTGGATATACTTAAAATAAGCAAGATAGAGGTCAATTCTAGGCTGTATTACTTCACGTAAAAGAGAACTCAAGAGTTTTCTTCATTGCAACAATACACCATATAAATAGGGAATTTGGTGTGATATCACAGTAATCACTACCTCAAGATCAAAGTTACTGGAAAATGAAAAATAAAAGGCTATCAAATCAAGAATCTTTTTTCTAGAATGGAAGAAGACTAGGCTACAAGGTACAAAACTTTCCACTGTACTGAATTCCCACCATACTTAAACTACTTGGGCAGAACTTAAGTCCACTTTCCACATTTAATTTAAAAGAAATACTAAAGGTACTATACTGTTATTTACTCTAAGTTTAATATAATGGCAAGCTCCTTTACTAGTAGTACAGCTTACCTGGTAGAAAACTTTTACATCATTAGTATTGATATCTTTCTATAAAAATATTTTTTCTCTTCTGCAAATAGAAATGAAAATATTCCTGCTCAGTGATAATTCTACTCCCATATTCCTTAGCCCACAGATTTACTCTTCTAGCTACTAATTATTTAGAAACAAAAAGTCCTTTCCAAAAACTTTCCCTTGTAAGACACACATACTATAAACAACAACTTTGATCTGATACAACAGGCTGTGTTTAAAAGGGAAGCTGAAACACACTTTCTTTTTATTCTAAATAGACCATTGTAAAGGGGTTGTGCATCTTTTTTATATACTATTTGTGTTATATGAGGTCTTTTAATCCTTTTCAATGTGTAATTCTATGGTTTAAATTCTTAATACAAGAGAGCCTAAGTTAATTTTTATCATATTGCATTACTCTATTTTAGTAAAGACCTGCTTCACTAGAATGGAGCATTGCTGGAGCAATAAGCTGTGTGTTTCTCCTCATCCCTCTCATCCATACATTTTTGTAGAAGCAAAACAATTTAGAACTATGAATTGATTAGTGAAAGTAATAGTACAGCTACAGCACTTTCCTCTCCCTGTGGGAAAGCTTTTTTCAGTTTTAAAGGGGAAAAATTAAAAATACAAAACGAAGACTGACTGAGACTTGCAGCTCATTAAAGCTGGGGTGATTTCCACTATACAGAATTCTATTGATCTCCATAGTCCACAGTAGACAAAAAAGTGTGGTCAGGGAGGGGATGATGGATGCCTCTGCCAATAGCACTGAACAAACCTGTTAGCTAATTGCTACCAAAGACAATTATCCCCGCATTGTTTCATAATGGAAACACATTACAAAACTCTAATATACACACAGGGAAATTTGATGATTTGACTGCGGAGCCATGTGCATTGAATCTCATTGCCGAAGGCCAGCCAGGTCGCTGCTGTGAGGGGAAGAAAGTGTCAGAATAGAAGCCTGAGTGTCTCACAGCTCATTCTGTAAAACGGTTTAGCAACTCCACAGTATTGCAACAACACTGCAATTCCCCTGCCACACCCACACGTATAATGTACAACACAAGGTATATATATTTTAATGAAAATTTAAAAATAAAATGTATTATGAAGGACAGAATATTTTTATCCAGTGCAACTAAAAGCCAATGCTAAAACTGATTATTTGCAGTTTTGATCACCATGAAAGATTTTTCATCATTCCACATTTAGGTTACAAGTCATATAACAAAGAGTGACAGCCATATAACAAATAGCGATTTTAAAGTCTTTTATACAGTAAAATCCACTCCCCTCAATCAAGTTTGCAAATTCACTTTTAAAAAAAATCTTCAAAATAGATCACAGCAAAACTGTCACTGAGTTGAGCAGCTATGAAATCTAAAAATGCTCCAAAATAAGGATATATTTCATTATACCTAATTAGAGTGTAATTCAAGAACACAGCACTATATAAACAATTTTCATCCTATCCCCAGCAAACACATTCTTGGAATGTCTCTTTCTAAATAGGATTCTAAATATGCTTGTGCTCCTTCCTGGCACACTCACTCAAGACACTAAATTCTAGCAACACAGTTGTATGAAATCTGGTTTACAGTACAAAAATTATATTCTGTTTGACTGTGCAGTAAAAGACAACACAAAACAAAAAGAAAATTACTTAAGATATGTCATCATTATAAAGATAAATTAATGGTCAGAAAATTTTATGATTAATTTTGCTTTACTGTGTTTGTACTGCTCTCCATTGGCCAGCCTACCTGCTTCAGATTGTGCAGACTACTATTTTGACAAGACCTGGATAGCAGTAGGTCCAAAGCAATCAGAAGGTTGACTTTGACAAATGGTGGTGCTGCGGCGAAGTTGAAAATAACACACATCCACTTTAATCTCTTTCTTGATTAAATCGAAACCATACCATTCTGACATCATGTGATTTGCTCATGAAGCATCACTGCAGGTTACTTTAGAGGCTACATCTATTGAAATGATATTGAATTTTTAGGGGAAGTACTTAATTCATTCAAATGAAACCTTCAGAAGGTAACTGGGCCACCAGTCACTGATAACTGTGCAGATTGAAAGAAAACCAAAGGAAAAATCCCTGACAAAATCCACCATATGCTACCGCATGATATTTTAGTAGGTATTATCTTTTGCTTTCAAAAAGAGAAGATTATACGCATAAAGCATATTCTGAAGCTTTTTACCTATTCTGCCATAGTCAAGCTCCAAAGGTAAACATTACACTAGGTAATAAAAATGCAGAAGATGAAATTGTCTTTTTTACATGAGACTAGGCAAATATTTATGGGGCAGTTGACAAACTCCTGCCTAGTAAAAGAGCCAGCACTGAGAGCAATTACCCTGATATTCATGACTCACTTTGAATATCACATTGAATATTACTCATAAATCTTTTACGAGCACATCCCCAGAGCTCACTTAACAGCCGGTTTTAATCATGCAGTTGACACAGAGAAAATAACAAAATGTATTTTTTCAGTGGCAAATTAATTTAGGCTTGAACCTCCTCCTGTAGCTCTATTCTTTTCTTCCCTTTCATTCCATTTTTTTTATTTTTTTTTACTGAGATCAGTTAAATGCACTTCTGTATATACTAGCAACATTTCTGCAACATTGCAAAATTAAAAGTGGCTTAGGTTTATTTTAGGAATTTCTGTCAGTAATTACTGACTTCTAAGATACAGAATTTGAAAGATATAAATGTGGTATGAGCCCCATACCCTTATTTTACAGGAATAACAGATATTCTGGAAATCTAAGAAGAAAAATATTCATTTAAATTGTGGCTGCTTTTCTTACATACAGTTTAACTGCCACTAACTGTTGAAGATACCAAAATCAAAATGTTACCCTCGATATCTCACTTCCAACACTGTGGTAATTACTTTTCTAGAACAATCAGAAGAAAAGTGGAAACAAAAAGTATTTTTACAAAAATACAAATGAAAAGAAACCCTAAAAACCAGCTAAGTAAGATACTTACGGATGGCTTGTTCTTTTTCTTGTAGAAATCTTTCCAACACAATACGAGCCATCAGTGATGGGGCAAAGTCCACCTTAGCTCAACAAAAACAAAAACAGCATTTCAGGGGATAAATGCATTTAGATGTACACTTGTCAGAACTGTAATATATTTGTAGATTAAAACTAAAGAGCAAAATAGAAGGAGGATCTTCTCCCAAATATACAAACTCAACTATTTGCACCAAATATGTAGTAGTAATCCACAGTACCAGGGAAAAACCAAATAAAGTAGACAACAAAATCCTGGTTATCATATTTGTACATTTTGCATCTGAACCACCCTTTGTAAAAGATGACAGTGAAATACCTTTCATAAGGTTATCCATCAAGGAAAAGAAGTGGTGATCCTTTGCTATGAATCCATGTTCATGTGGTACCCATCAAGTGATACCACATATCCTTAGCATCAATATCTCTAATGTGTTTGGCTTGGTCAAAATTACTAGAGAGTTTATATTTTGATTTTTAAAAAAGCTATTTCTTGATTCTAATTTTGGTTTTTTTGTGTATGAAAAATGTGTAATGTGGTTGCTCCTGAAATTACAATAGCTTTTTAGATACCATTAAAATATTGCTTTAGTGAATCAGAATTTAAACTATGAGACAGTAAACCTTGCTCACACATTGTCACAGTGAATTTTTCTTGACATCTTTTCAAGTTCACTATTAGTGCAAAAAATTTATCTTTATATAGTAACTACACAAAAAAGGTTACTCCATTTGTGCATACATATTTTTCCAAATATGTATGTACTTGGACGGCCTTAAATTCCCCAAGTAGAGAGAAATGCTTTCCCATGGAGCTGCTTATTTCCAGTAACCCACATCAGAGCTGACACATGAAAAATGGTGAAATTACTGAAGGTAGTCCAGCCTGAATAAGGACTACCTTATTAGTTCAGGTACTTGCATCGCCCTAATTTTCATATTAATCATGTGTCCATCTTTCTTTGAAATAGGGCCATCATGCTTCATGTCAGAATTTAGCATGTAAGTAAAATTCATAGTGCTTCAAATCTCACTTGAAAATATTTGTATGAAGAGAACAGTGACTAATTTTATAGTTTCTAACAAAAATGTGATTTATGTTAGTCTTTTTGTACTATATATACAATATGAACAGTTGGCAAATAATTTCATTTTAGGAAAAGAATTAGAAGTAGTTTTATAAACCTTCAAAAAACATCCCTGAAAGATAACAATATGGAGCTTTTCCTATTTAACAGAGGTGCTACATACTGTAATACAGCTATGTTATATATTTCTCATCAATTTTTACAGTTTCCACTGATTAAATATATATTGACTCATAAAGTATTACCATTACATCAATTGTCAGCAGATGCAAGAGTATGTCATTTAAATATTAACTATCATATAAAAATGGCAGCTTGATTGTTTGGAAGCAGTAATCTGGTGCTGGTTATTGCCACGTTTCCCTAATGCATTAGGTGGCAGTCACAAAATGCATTGCCTTTCTGATATACCTGCTACTACAAAACCAGAAGCAGATAAGTTCTTTATGTATCTCTCCTTCCTCTTTGATTTAATTTTTATTTATTTCTGAACTGCAGATATCTTTGATCTGAATTGCAAAAATGCATTAGTGAAATATAAACAAAGATATGCTCACTGGAGTCAGAAATTATATGCATCATCTCTAAATCAATGGGAAAAATATACAAAGAACCAGTAACAGATATATTACTCTGTGCTTGAAATATTTTTATGACAGTTCCCATATAATGTGGGTGCAATATATCATCCATTGGGATGTTTACCTAAATTCTTAATAAGATTGTACTTATTTATGTAAAGTACGTTCTATTCTCAGTACTTCAAGACTTGTCTTTTCCAGATATGGTAAGAAGCTACACATTACCACGAATATGAAATAAATCCTTGATTCTGTGCTAACTGTATGATCAGGTTACACAGACACTTCACAGACCATTAAAACCTTACAGTAATTGATAGGTAATCGCTCATTTGCTGGCTGCAGAAATATACATGAGAGAAAAACCATTCTTTTTTACTAATGTAACATGTAGAACTTGCTGCTATTGCTACACTTAATGTTCACAGTGCCATATCATTTTTAATGCAAACACTAATTTTCTGCTTCCCTCTTACATTTTCTATTAAAATGCAACACAAAACAGCATACATTTCATTCTATCCCTTTGAGGATTGCATAAGCAGTTCCAGGGAGTATCAGCTATTGTACTGCTACTGTTACGGTAAATAAATATTTTAGAGTTTAAAAAACAGGTATTTAATAATTTTTTTTTTTCTATGAAACTCCTTGCCACTCGTTCGAACTTTTAACCTCTTCTTTAAGTTAGTGCTAAGATAGAAGTTTTAAATGCAAATAACACCTTGTATAACAAAGCAAATTCACATTCTAGTTAATATACAGCATCAATAAATTTTTCAAGACTTTAATGGCATCCATACAGAACTTTTCATACACTGAGGAATTTATTCTGCTTAAGTGCTTTATCTTAAGCAGTTTTCATTAGC
>VWZN01009622.1:0-13591 GCA_013396955.1 Regulus satrapa
AAATTAAAAACAGTAGGGGTATTCAAGAACATTTTTATCCTGATTATTTTTGGGAATGAATCTTCAGCAACTTTTGCTTTAGACTTGTCAGTTTTAGCCATTGTTCTCTTTCACTTTAAATCCAGCATTTTATCTGTCTGTTGTAAACATTATTTTTTATGCATCTGTTCTGGTGTGGTGATGTTTCAAGTACAAACACCCAACTGATGATTGTTGATAAATCTGATCAGGGTAAGTCTTAGCCTTTAAGCAAAACTGAGAGGTAAAATAGTGAAGATTATGGTCACCCTCACTTTGTAGGTCTCATAATTTCTGTAATGTTTTTGCTTAATGTTTTCTAGGTAATGCCCATAAAAGATAAAATCATATTATATGCATACAGTAGTTTCTACTCACAAGTGAGAAAGAGTGATATATGCATTTTCCATATCTTTGATATGTTAATTTGCTAGTGCTTTGTTAGCCTAGTGAGTTATCTCCTCACCTTTTTCTAAGTTTACACTTCCAAACTGTGTAATATCACTTTTATGCAAGAAGCCAACATATGAATTCTTCTGCTGAAATTAATATTTATTCTTCTTCTTCATGCTCTGAAATTAAAGGAGACTAAAGAGCAGGAGCTCTAAATTGGTGCTTTGATTTTGGATCAAGCATATGCTGAACACGATGTGCTCTGCCACATAATAAATGATGAAAAAGACCCATGGAATTCTGTTCCATGTTGATGAAACAAAACCTTCATCAGTGATCTCATAATGCAAATTCACTGGAGAGATGTGGAAAAAAAATTCTACCTCTCACTATATTATCTAGCCCTATACCTCCCTCATCTTGAAAAATATAAATTGGTAGAGCATTCTCACTTTGAAAAAATGAACCAAGATTTAAAGTACCCACTTTATCTTATTTTAGGCTCCTATAAATTGCTGTGGCTGTCTTTAAATAAATAAAATACTTTGAGATGAATTGGTCTGAAAGTATTTTCAAAAATTTAGTAGCTCTTACAAGTTTTTGTAAATTAGAACTGAAATTTGAAAAATATTCTTGCTTAGTACTTTATTCTTGTTATACAGTGTTTATTTCTGGGACTAAAGATGTGTTTCAATTAACAGTGTAGGTGGTAGAGTTAAAAGATTTTCATTCCTGATATTTGTATGTTCTGAAAATTGTATTCATTTGTATGATATCACAATAGACTTGCTGATGCACCAAGTTTCCTCAGAGTAATTATCACTTCTATTTTTGCATTTGTCCCCTGAAACTTTAGCATGTGGGATTTTGTAATGGCTTCCACAGCAGAAATGTTATTGGCCCACCTTTTCACATGTCCATTGCAATTTTGTTCTGCTTCAGCTTGTGTTACCTATGGATGTAAAATAAATTGCATGTCAGAAAGTAAGAAAAGATGGCTTGTATACTGCATTTGGCATAGTCCAGGCAATGTGGTCCCTGGGGAACAAGAAATAATCTCTTTAATGTAATTTTAAGTGGCATTTCTGGTCTTATTACTTTAGGAGATAAAATGAAAGTCAATTTGTCAGAGGTGATTTATAGTCTGAGCTCTTTCAGAAAACAATTACTCCAAGGAGTGTGTGGCTAAAGAGCAGAGCAGTGCTGATGATGTGCTGAGGATGCTTTTTGACATGCTTGAGGCAGCTGTGCTCTAGTGCATAAATTGTGGTTCCATAGGCAATTCCACTTTTGCTCTTGTTGAGAAGTACTTTTATTTGATTTGGAAAAAAACATGTGCATGCTTTTTTGTGCATGTCAATGGAAACTTTGTAGATGCTGTTCAGAATGCAGAGAGCATTTATCCAATAAACTGTTTGCAGACTTAGTACCTTATTACCTTAACAGATTTTAATTATCTCAGGATTAGGAAGGTAACTAAATGCATTTGTGCAACAGACACTTCCTTTTAGAATTCTTTTACAAAGACAGCTCTTTCAACGTGGAGGGGGAGGAACAACATGAAATGTATTTTAGTTCTGAATGTATTTGAAGGGGCTGTCATATTTTATTTTACTTCAGGAAAGAAAAAATTGATGGTCAACTCTACTTGAAATGGTTCAGCTATAGTTCATATTAATTGAAACTTCCCCAGTGCCTCAAATAATGTAATAGTTATGGGCAGGAACACACTAATACAAACAGGGAGAAGTGGGGATGGCATGGAAGTATAGGAATGTATGTTAGTTTATATATTAATCTTTCAGTATAAGTAAAGAATGTTGGTATTTTAAAATGTCTGCTTTCCTGATAAGGAAGCATGCTGATTCTGTTCTTGATTCTGTAAAATATCACACACCAGAGAAGTCCATCATTTGGATGTTGAGTTATTGCAAAGTTGGTATGCTTTACCACGAATGCTTGTGCTGAAAAAAAAACCAAACCAAAACAAACAAACAAACAAAAAAAAAAACCAAAAAAAAACAAACCAAAAAACACTGATATGATTGAGTAAGTCTGTATAGCACTTTTTTAAAAAGTAGATTTATAATAAGATGAAAACCCTAAATGCATGTTCACATTTTTAAAGATACTAAATGCCTAATAGGGTAAAACTAATCACATGTTGTTATTTGGAAATCTGAATTGTAATTGTAAAATTCATATTGAAAATAAATACTGTGAGAGTGACTGTGTAGCAAATTTGATTGCATTGTGTGATATCCTAATGGTTAATTCAGAGTGATATTTCTTTTGCTAGTTTTTGTTTATATATTTCAAAGGTAAAAAACCTGCTTAAATGCAACAAATACTGTTAGTGTGTTCAAAGATTCCATTGAAAATCATACAAGTGAGTCCTCAACAAGTTTGGTGGCCACAGATCTGGCCTTTTCTTGGATAAATATCTTTCCCCAGGTGCACCAAATATTATGCAAACCAACACCAGCTTTCGTTTAAAGTCTACACTGTAACTATAGCCAGGGGCCGTCCCATGTTGCCCGAAATAATGCACTCCAGAATGGCTGGGGAAAAAACCTCAAACCAACCAACCAACAACAACAACAACAACAAACCCAAAAAAAATAAAAAACCAAAAAAACCCCAAAACCCAATCAGACAACCAACCAACCAACCAACCAACCAACCAAAAAATCCCACCAACACGCAAAACCCACCAAGCAAATAAAAACTCTGAAAACAAAATCCCACCAAAAACCCCACCCATGCCCAACCAAAGGGTTTATCCAATCTGTAATTTGAATGTGGAATATTTTATTCAGAAATATTTTTAGCTAAATAACTAAACCTATTTTTTTTTTATCTTAAGATTAAAGTCTCAGAAGCTGTCTCCCTACTAGTTAAGCAAAGAAGCTACTAGCCACATACCAAACATTACTTGAGAGACTCAAAATAGAATGTCACTGTGATGATTGGGGACTTTCATTTGTAGCAGCAGTTACTGCTGCTTATAGGAAGAATGAAGCACGTGTGTGTCCTACAGAGCCTGCCCAGTGTCTTTGGTCATAAATCTATGCAATCCATTTATTCTGTCCACCAAGCCCTTTGTTTCTGATCCTCCCATATTCCTACATATTTAGGGAACTCCCTGTCCCCTTAGGTTATCCTCAATGGTGACTTTTTTGTCCCTGTTGTCTTTCCCTAGTATCCACCACCGTTGAACTCCAGCAGCTTGGGCTACATTCTTACCGTAGACTACAGCAGATGTGTTTGAATTGGACGCCAGTCTGTAGTTTACTGGGGAGATTTCTGCCACGGTTCTGGTCTGTGGGTTTACCTGTGGCGCTGTGGTAGCATGATGTGGAGGAGGAACATGTGGCAAGGCATGTTCCCAGGCTTAGCTTTGATGTGGCTAGCCTATTTGGGGGTGAGAAGAGAGGTTGCAGATACATGGACATGCTGTTTCAGTCATACACAGAGCCAACAAACGGTCTTTGGCTTTTTCTGCTTAGAAAGATCCAATGTCCATTCAGTTAGAATACATTGAGTACACCCTATTCATGTTTCCAGTGACTTCCAAATTTCAGGTCGCTAATGTCTTTCCTGTGCTGTCTCCTCTTTGTGTATAACAACACCTTGTACCTTCCTCCTGTAAATGTTCTAACTCCCTAGTTTGACACACTTTGTCTTTTACTTCCTATTCACCTGTCCTTACTTTTAGGCTTCCTTCCACACAAAGTCTGCTGGTGTATCCTCTCACTTTGCTCTGTTGAAACCATGTTCTCCCTATTCCACCGTGTTGAGAATCCTAAGAGGTGAGTTATTTGGATTATTGCAATATTTAGTTCCTTGAGATCATGAGTGGAGGTGGATTCATTGTAGTGGGTGAAAATACAGGCAGGTTGTTCATATCTTGAAAAGTAGCTGTGTCAGCAGAGAACAGTCCTGCTGCAGTTCAGCTATGTTTTGCTTCCAACAAGTATATCAAGTTAAAGCTGCAGTTTACTGTGCCAGTTCTTGGACTTGGCAATGGGTGACAATATGGACTCTGGGGATGCTGATCCTGGTCTTCAGGTACATCTCTATTACATGCGTCAGACAAGGAATGAAGGACGTATCTTTCCCTCCTGGTATCACTCCCAACATCTTAATTTGCAACCAACTTATTTGGCATATTGAGGTGATGGTCTCCAGTGTTTCTGAAATAGCATATTACAAAGAAAATGTTTTTCTCAGGGAGCAGCTGTGTGTATGGGTATGCTATTGGAGTAAAAGTCAAGATAATTTTAATACTGAATAACTATATTGTTGGCAATCTTGTTAAACAAAATAAACATGATTGTGGGTTTCGTTAATTAATTAGTGATACTAGTGCAAATCTGAGGAAAAAACAAATTTTCACTTGTCAGTGCTTTAGTGGTGGTTTATTATCTACAGTTGTAATTGAGTAGTCATATGTCTAGCTTTTTGCCTCCAAAGTTAACCCCTTTATTTTCATGTGTTTGCTTGAACAGGATTTATGCCTGATTAAGTTACTGTCTTTTATCATAATTAAAGAAAAATGTTGTGGAGGGAGAACTAAAACCTCTGTTCAATGGAAAACAGATTGTTGTGCCTGCAGTGAAACAAAAGGGACCCTGTCACACAAAGTGGCTTTTTTTTCTCCCCGTCAGAATAATCAGCAGTCAGAAAGATTTATCTGCTGTGAGAGTGATTCAACTGTCCAGACTAAGGGTGTGCAGGGGGAGGAAACATGTTTAAGCTTTTCAGAAAGGAAGCAACATGATTCAGAGTTTGCCTGAGATCACACGAATGGCAGCTTTAGCAACAGTGCTTATAATCTGTATTTGTAAACTATCTCGCCTGTTTGCAATTTATGCCAAAAACGGATTAGTAGATTTTAACAATCTCTCTCTTCAGGACTGTAAGTAAATTACTGTATATAGTGTGCTCTTGATTTATAAAAGGTTTCTTCTTGTGGTGCCTTAGAGTCTCATTTTAAGCAACATAGCATGCTTGCAGAATTTTTTATTTTTTAATGTATACTCCTGGCATAGAACACTCCACTGTTGCTGTCA
Organism: Regulus satrapa; assembly: GCA_013396955.1. Taxonomy (NCBI): domain Eukaryota; kingdom Metazoa; phylum Chordata; class Aves; order Passeriformes; family Regulidae; genus Regulus; species Regulus satrapa. Next base: position 5,487 of record VWZN01009622.1, read on the forward strand.
GCTTTCACCTATTTGAAGTTACTTTCAGGCAGTAACACATTGGATAAAAATGTATAAGAGAACATTAAAATAGAAGAGAAAATGTAAGCCAGTAACTGTTGGATTATTCTATCTTTCTAGCAAAATGTATTCTGACAAACTGTAATAGAACTTTTGTGATCGATTTTTTTTTTTTTTTTTTTTGGTAATTTAGAAAAATCTTCTCTCCTGCTGGTTTTAAAAATTTGAAATAAGTTTCTAACTTATTTAAAATAGGAAATATTTTTTTATCAAAGAAAAATGATTTCCAAGTATCAAATCAAGAAATAGCTGACTAAATTACAGATTATAACGTCTTTTTGTATGCAGATTTGGCTGCATTCTTTGTGCTTGCACATCTGGAAATTTAAATAGAAATAAATACATTTCTTACATTTTCTCTCTTTTTATATATCAGCAGTGTTTGATAGAGACTCATTCTGGCCCAGGCCACAGAGGATGGTTAGTCTGTCTCGGGGCTTTATCTGCTCCTAATGCACTCCTTAGCACAGTATGAGCTTATTTACAGTTAGAAACTACAGATTGAATCCAAGAACATATTGCAAACATTATCTTAAAATTCCTGTGAGGAATAATAATCTCTGTTTCTACTCATGAATGTGCAAACCTGGACTGTTGTGTGGACATTTTTGAAACTCTGAAGTACGAGTAGTACAAGGCTAATTGTGAGGAACAGATAGTTTTTTCTTGGTTATTCTCCTTTGTACTCTGTTATAGGTGTTTGGTGCACATCTGACAGCAGAACATTTCAGTTTCTAATTAATTTATAGATCAGAAAGTTTTTTTCACAAAAAGCATAGTGAGACACATTAGATATTTTTTTTTTTTCAGTATTTTTGAAGCCTTATCTTTTGCTTCAGATGAAAGATTTTGGTACATTCAGTCTTTTCTTCCTGTAGCAAGGGTAGCAAATTATTAGTAGGAACTCATTTGTTCCTGAGCAGTCGGTGTGCTCCTGAGAGTTTATAGGGCTGAGTCTTGTTTGGGTGCATGATGGGCTGTTCTGGTTGAACATGTGATGATTTAACTCATTTGCTTTCTTATTTCCTGGAATTTTAACATCAGAGATGATTCTTCCTCAAGAAATAGCACCCTATACTTGTAATTCTGTCATCCACCTGAGCTGCCTTTAAAGCCTTTTGGTTCATCTTTCACCTGGCTTCCTAACAAGGCAGCAATTTCAGTATCTGCTATGTTGATGGCAGTGGAAGATTTTCTGACACTATGACAGCATTTTGCTCCTCTTCATTCTTGATTTTTATACAGGAAGGAAGTACTTCAGTTTTATGACTAGGTTCCAATTCAAGTTTACAGAGCAGGAGAGCAAACTGAACAGGGTGCTTTGGAAATCATTAAGGCAATAACCCTGGAATCAAGTGATGCCTCTTATGAAGTTGCCCAGAATGAAACCATAATTAGTATAAAAATGAGAATATTTAAACAACCTGTTCTTAAATTTGAACATTTTAAATATTGTTGCATTTATTTTTTTCTGTTTTTCCGTTAACTTGCTCTTTAAAGATTTACAGTTCTGAATTGTCATAGATTTTTGTAAGAGTTCTATTATTAGAGAATTCTTCTTTGCCCATCACATGCACAGTTTTAATATCTATACTCAGCTTTCATTAATGGAGAGTGGCAGGTGATATGTCAACATTAGTTGTCAGTTTGACTGAAAGACTCAATGATATCAATAGCATTCAAAGATACCAATAATATTCCTTTAAAGTTCATCTGTTCTGCATTTACCAGGGATTTTATGTACTGTTTATGAGATATTAAATTGAGAGTTGCAATGGAAATATGTGTGCTTCTCTTCTTATGAATTAACTGAAAAACAGATCTCCACTGACATCAAAGTAACTCTGAGCCATAGAGGGCTACTCTGATCATATTGGGATATAAGTGGTAGTAATTGTTCAGCAGTGAAAGGTAATATCCTGTTGGTGATGTTTAGCATGAAGTGTTTGAATTAAGGGTTCAGGATTTCTTTTTAACTGTGTTTTCTCAGTCATTGTTGTGATCCAATACAATAAAATAAGTCAATTTTCAAAGAAGAAACCATTTCTGGCTTATCTTTGGCTAAATTGCTTAAATAAAAATAAAAATTTTAAAAAAAGAGGAAAAGAGGAGCCAGATTTTGTTCTGGGATGGGTAGGAAGCTAACTGGCCTCTTTTCCCTGCAGTTCAGGAGTATTTGACATAGAAGTGAGGTAATTGGAATTTCATTTGGACTTGCCATAATATGTATGAAAAAATTGCTATCCTATTAAACCTTTTGCTTGGAGGTGAGTGAGTCTGTGGAAGGAGATGGATAGAAAATTAAGTCTTATTCCCTCTTTTCCATCTCTTGTATCCCTTTGGTTGGTTTCCAGTCCCAAGCAGTTGATTCCCTTGTGAGCAAAGGGAATAAGGTAGTCTTCTTCCCTGCTAGTGACTTTGGGGTATGTTTTCTCTCCCATGGGTCATGAGGTCCTACAGCTCACCATTAATCTAAGTTACAGCTGCTCATCACCAGAAGTGGAAGAGCTGCATGATTTACTCAACTGCACCCTGTCTTCTCTGGCTGTAGAGAGGGTAATTGCTTCTGGTGAGACACAGTGAGCTTCAGCCCCTGCCCAGCTTTGTGGGGTTACAGAAGCCAAGGCTAGACAAGCCTGAGTGTTTGAGGTGAGGCACAGCTTTAGGTGGCCATGCACTGCAGCATCACTGCCTGACAGCAGTGGTAATGGGGTTGTACACGGCTCACAGAGTTTGGCTGAAGAATGTGGGGGTTTAAGGTTGGATTTCTTGTGTGTTTCATTCTTTCACAGCACAGCTGCTGTAATGGTAGTAGCTTCGTAACCTTTATCTTCACCACATTAGAAGCTGAGACATCTCCATATGTATGGGCAATAAATATAGAGATGACTTTAGAAAACCCCAACTTCGCTTATCTTTGCAATGGATAGCCAGTCTGCAGAGTTAATTTTTTTGATTAAGAAGGGAATTGTGCTTTTAGACTGTCTAGCACAGACTCTGTGGTTTGGAGATTTGTAGTTTGAACTACATGCTGCTATCAGATGTAAGCAGACAAAATGATAAGTAATGGATTCATCTTGGAGGAAGAAAGAGAGTATGTCATCATTTCAGGGTTACCCACTCTGCAGAAAGCAATTATTCTAATGTTTATTAAGTGCTCAAGACAGTGAGATAATTACCACTGACAAATTAGATGGGTAGAAAATCTGGGCTAAAAGCCAGTAACTTGAAACAAAGAAAAGCATAATGTTTACTTCCATGTAACACCCACATGTTTATGGACAACCCTTCCTTCTGGGTGAATAGTAGAATTTTCCTACTGAACATTTTCTTAATGATGAATTAGATCCGTACTGAAATTCTTCTATGGGCAGTATTTCCAAAGTGGATGAATGTGGGTAGCTCATTGTATGATAATAATATTTTTGAGGGGGGAAAGGTTTGCTGTTCTCAGATTCATGGAAGATTTGTATTTTAATCTGCATTTCTTAGAAATATATACACTTCAGTGAAATGTTTTCAAATTGAGACCCATATCCTTTAAAAAAATCTCACTGCTTTCCAAAGAAAACTTTGGAAAACATTGTAAGAGATACGTCAGCAACTGAGAGAAATTAGTTGTATATAAACCAGTAAATGGTAGGTGTCAGGTCATATGCTTCCTCTTCTGTCTGTTCACCAGACTGTGGAATGTGTCATCATGTAGCTGGACCACCCACTGACCAATTAGATGTGAAGAAAGTGTGCTTGGCAGTACAAAAAGCGTATGGATTTCTTCATATTTGGATCACTTAGAAGAAGTTTCCTAAGGTCAAGTAGCAGCATAGCAAAACCACCAAATTTTGTTTTTGCAACTGCCGTTCTTTTTTGTTGTTAGCATGAAAAATGTAGAAACGTTAACTAGATTGTGAAGGAACCTGATGTACAAAACAGGTAGTTTTGATAAACTAGTCCCATTGAAAGAGAACTGTTACCAGGGAGAGAGGACAGTATTTAAGCCGGCTCAGGTTTAACTTATTTTCTTTGAGGATAATGCCTCTGTAATAATCATGGCATCTTCGCTATGCTGGTGAAAGTTAACTTTTGCAAAGTGTCCAAGATTTTTGGGGAGGCAACCAAAACACCAAAGTGATGCCTTATTAATGTAAGTACAGGTTAAGTACCTTAAGATATTACTATTTTCGTATTTAATTATATAACTTAATGTTGCAAATTTATAACCACGTATATAGAAGAAAATCACAGTTTTTAATTTCTGTTTTACTACTGTTGGTTATATTATCTTGGTGTATTATTTTATCTGTTGGTGGAGAAATTCTGCATTGAAGACACTAATATTCCACCTTTGCATTTTCAGATAAAAAGGGACTAAGTGTGTTTTTATTTTTCTCTAGTCTGTGCAAGCCTGCAGTTTAAGACTGAATGCTTTTTCTGAAAATTGATTCATATGCTTAAACATTTTCCAGTATATTCACCTATCTTCTTCCAGCTTCACCTCTTTTCTGCTGCAAAGATGAACAGAGAAAACGAAGTTCTGGAATTAGCATGGTCATTTAGCTCTGCTCTCTTTCCCAGATTAAATCAGCCTCTGGACTTTGACCAGAATTTACTTTCATCTCCTGCCAGTAAGACTTCAGGCCTAATCTAGGCTCAGTGGGTGTCTACAAGGCGACAAATGCATATTAGTTTTGCTCTTTTAGGTAGTGTGAGGGAATGGAAGAGACAACAGATTATTGCTTATTAGAAAAGGCATCTCTTGACAGCATCTCTTTAACAGCTATTAAAGCTGAATTCAAGCATGGAAAATCAAGAAAGCCTATACAAGAAGGTCTGTCTTCAAACACGAGAAGGAGACATTCCAGGTTGTTCTTATTTTCTTAAAGTGCTTCATGTTTCTTCAGGCAGCACAAAGTTCCCTTTACAGATTGCTTTGCTTTTGTCCTTTGAACAAAAGTGATCTCTCGGGGTGCTTTTCTCCAGGACCTACGAAATGTTACCTCAGACCTGTCAGTTCCACAGGTCCCTCAAATTATCTGTAGCTCAGCCCTATTTTTACTGTTACCTTCCTTTTCCAGCCTTTTCCCTTGCCCATGAGATAGGACTTTGTGTCCAGCAATTTTTGCCTATATCTTTTCTCTATGTTCCATCAATTTCAAGAAAAACATAGCTGTTTCATTTATTTCAAGCTTGTACCTGGAAAGAGAAGATTGGCATAATAATTAGCTAGAATTTTTCTAGGAAGGAACTTTTAAAATATTAGAAACTTTAACACCTTCTTTTAAAATAAAATCTTAGAAGTTTTGTCAGTTTATTGTGGCAATTTCAATTGTAGGATAAAAACTACAGAAGAAGAAAATAAAGGTTTGGGAAAAAAGAAAGTTTAAAACATACAAGAAGTGATGCTGTTCAGGCTCATGTTCTAATCAGTCTTTGTGTACTTTCAAAGCAAGCTCTGACAATCTCCAGTGAAGAAACTGCACGCTCCTTTGCTCACCCATCCTCAGATTAGTACATCCTCCTCTGGTTTCTAACCCAAATCCTCTAGGCTGCAAATTGTCTTGATTTCATCTTCTTGCTCATATAACAGAAATTAAAATAGACACTCTCTTGTCTTCTTTATAGCAACCTTTTGTACATTGAACAAATGCTTACCTATGTGTTTTGTGTGCTTAAACCTGGTCATGCATTTTTTTAAAAATCCTCATGTTTCTTGTTTACTTTTGGAGCTGTCAGGTGATCATAGCTTTTTCAGCGGTGCCCAGAGTTAGATAAGGACCTTGGCACTTAATCAGGGGAGTAATTATTTCCAGTTTTCATAAGCATCTAGTAGAAAAAATCCACCCAGATACCCCAGTATGATAACTTATTCAAATTTGTTTGGTTTTTAAGATTAAGTATTTACAGCTTACCTTTCTATTTTCTGCAGCAGTCAGAATTACTCTTTGGGCAGACAGTTTTTCAGTTTGTTGTGGGTCCGCTGAATTTACCTTCTTGCTTATGTTCTCACTGCCTGTTGTGAAGAGAGGGTCGGAAGCTGTGCTACTGGAGATATATTCATTCATGATCCATTCAGACTTACCTTCTGTGTCCTGACAGCCCCATCACCCTGTAAAGAGGCAGCTGCTGCTCTTCTCACCTTGCAGGCACACACGTGGTCCTGCCTTGTGAGGACATATCTGTTTGATGAGATGGGAACTTGGCGACACTGTCCTCATCTGATAGGTGCTTAAGAAAGAATCTGGTGGGAATAGGGCATGGCAGATCAGATATGCATAATGACCTGAAAATAACTTCAATTTGTATAGCATTTGCTTGTTCAAGTTTTTGATCATATTCCTTAGTTCAAAACATAGGTCACAACTAGTTTTTAAAACTGATTAAGAAATCTACTGTTTGAGAAAGCGACTTCTGCCTCTTTATTCTTAGGCTTGTTTTCTTTCCCAGTTAACTAAACACATTGATTTTTATATTTTCTTTAAATATACAGTTTATAGAGAACATGTTTTTACTGTCTTTTTGTATCCATGCTGACTCTAACTCATTGTATGCTTTGGTCTTCCTGATTTTATCCATATGTGTTTATGTAATTCCTCTATACTATGACTAATCATTCATTCCAGGCCTTATTTCTGAACTTTAAAAAGAATATTCCTTTTATATTTCCTGATTATAAAGAGGCCCTTACATAGCTGCATTGGTCCCATACTGTGCTTGTTTCTTCCATTTTGGGACAAATTCTGTGTTCTTTTTGTTCAAGATTTTCATCACCAGGCAGTTACCAGTATCCTTAGAATGGTGCTGTATGTGTTTCCAAATACAAAAATTCCTTATTGTATCAGTTTTGGAGGTCAGTTTGAGGTTTGGGTTATCCAATTTAATTTTTTTAATATTTTAAAGAAAAGTTTAATATATTTGTCAAACTTGGGGGGTTTGCCTCAACAGAATAAATAGTTTGTCATTTTATAATCATTAGTTTGACTTCTGTTTCTTGACTCATCTCTTTTACTCAGGTTTAAATCAACCTCACCTAAGAAATCTCCTGTAAAATTGCTTTGAATTATCTGTATATTCCTTTTAGTCTGGTTTTCCTCCTCACCTCTGGATTTGTCTGTGGGGACTCCAGATATAATCTCTTTTATTCTTGATGCTGCTTCTAGTTACCTAAGGGATAAGCAGAATTCAGTTCTGTCTCTGATAAGTGATCTATAGCAGATTTTCAAGAATGTGTGATTTACTTCACTGTTTTCACAATTTATATTTGCTCAGAGATACTCAGTAATCTGCTTCTCAACTCTTTCTGAAGTTTAGAGCATGTGTGTGTGTGTTCCTGATTAATATCTTTCTTCAACCCTGTACCATTTCACCATCAAATTAATTTCACCCTTCCACACCAATTTCAGCTTTGTGGTTTATCCTCAGTCTTTGTGAGGTGGATAAAGTGTTTAAGTATCTAAGTGTAATCAATTTCTATTGATTCTAAAGAGTTCTTCTTGTTTGTTCTCCTTATTTCTGATGTTTCTGTATAACCATATCAAGTGTTTAGCATGTTGGCCTGTTACTCTCCCAGTTGTCCCTTCTATGATTCTCATAAAACATTTTGTCTGAAGAATCTAATTATTTTTGATACTTAGGGTAGTTTTTGATACATAGGGGTATTTCATCGGAACCCATTTTCATGAAGTAGCTTTCCCAAAACTAAGGTCTCCTTAGGATATGTCCCAACTATTGTTCAAAAGTAGAGGTGTGGAAGGAACATAATTCATTTTGAAATGAACATCTACAAATCTGGATCATTAATTNTTGTAGTTTGGTAATCCCATGGCTTAAGTTAGCATAAATCAGCACAGAGGCAGAAGCTTTGATAGTAATTTATTTTGATGATTATTTGCTCTTGAATGCCTGCTGCGGTTCGATTGTATGATTTGTGTTCTATGATGAGCTTTCAATTACCATATTATGATTAACAGTTTTCTGGGGTATGATTTTCAATCTTTCCATGAAATGCTTACGGTGACTTGCCAGCCAAGGAGAATCAGCTAAGCCAG
>VWZN01009623.1:0-18363 GCA_013396955.1 Regulus satrapa
GAACTGAACTACCCAGTAAACTAAATACTGTCACCAGATTTAAGAAATCACCTTTCTGAGCTTTCATCGTCTGCTCCTCAATTTGTCTTAAGCGCTCCATTAATTCCTCCTTTTCACGCTCTATTCTTTCCTTTTCCTTTTCTGCTATTTCCCTTTTTTTCTTCTCATTTTCTAATTGTGCCCTGAAAAAAAAAATAGTAAAAAGGTTTTTTTACTCTCTAACATATTAAATACTACTCTTTGGATGCAGGTAGCAAATTTTTCAGTTTACTCGGCTAGCAGGAAAAGACAATTTTAAATGCTTCCAATTCAGCTGCAAAATACTGTAGAGATACACATTTTATAAACAGAACTGATAATCAACGTTGGTTATGGTCCAGACAGGTAAATCCACAATTATATCTGCATTTTAGGCGTGATGTTTCATCTGGGCTAGAAATGGCAACAGTATTTTTAAATACACATAAGGTAAACCAGGACACTCTTCACTGAACTTGCTTTAAGGCTTTACCAGTAGAGTATAAAATTCCCTAAGAATCAAGCAACAGAGAGGTAAGACTTGCACAAAATACATAACGGGGAACAACAGTACAGCTACTATTACTGTGCTGAAAGCTCTAAAGAGATACGTTTTTCTATTAAGACGGGAGCTATGCCAATTCACAAACCTGCTTACACAGTGCAGAAAGAAAAGCAGTTCTCTCTTTTCTAGAGTTAAGGTATACTATAACTTCTTTAAAAGGTAGAATTTTTTTCTGTTTCATGGAAGTTTGTTAATTACCTTTCCAATTGTTTCTGATGTTTCTCTTCTCTAGCTTGGGCCTTCATCTGTTGCACTTCAATTGTATCAGGTTTCCTCCGCCTCATGTACAATTCATGATTTCCCATACACAGTGCCAAAATTCGCTTGTTAATTCTCAGACGGGGTGCATAAAAAACAAAATCCTAGGAAAAAAGCAATTTCAGTATATCCATTAACCTAAAAAATACACTTATGACAAGATTCAAAGCACTACTGCATTCTTGCATTGGTTAAATGAAAACTTACAAGTATTTTGACTTTTTGAGCAAGTGAACACCGTATCTATAAATCCAGTTACTGTCAGAACTTTCTAAGATCAATTCAAACTTGCACCTGGAATACTACAGAAATTAGCTGGTATTTATTAGCTGGTAGAACTGTTTAAGATTCTAAAAATGTAAGACTGTTCTTTATTCTATTGTGAAGACATGCAACCTGGAAAATCTCATTAAATGTACTGTTGTAATAAAGAAAAAACAAAAAGGAAAAAAGCAAAAAAAAAGCAGAGAAGGAAAGGAAGAGAATTTAGCATTTTGCTGTCTTTTCAAAAAATCACCAAGTATTACCTGACTTAAAAACCCCCAACAATTTAGGGGTAGCAAGCAGAATGAAAAGAGAAAAACTAAACCATATTTCAAAATGAACATTTTCTTTTGATTACTGACTATTCTATCAGTAAAAGTAATAAATATCTGTAATATTTACTTATGCCTTAACACCAGAGCAAGTCCCTGCAGGTTTAAATCCCTTCAAAAAGCAAGTGATACTGTTGTACATACTACTTACAGGGGCTTTTTTGTCAATTGGCTTTATGACAAATTTTTTGTCGTTAAAAGAGATGTTTCTTATTTCACTCCAAGGAAAACCAATCTTGGGTGTCAGCCTTTAAAGAGAAAACCTTCTGATTAGAAGCAGCAAGGATGTGCAATTTATATATACAGGCATGAATTCAATAAGGCTTATGTCTGTACCATTCTCACTATTACACTTAGCTACACTCAAAATATTACATTTACAACATTATGTTTTAATGTAAACATTAAAAACAGTTCAAGCATATTCTGGTAGATTCTTCTTTTTACAAATATGCCAAGTTAAAAATTCAAATTAATTACATTTTAATAAATCACATGGCATTGTAACAAAAGGAATTTTGATTTGTGACTTATTCTACTACTATTACATAGATGCTAAACATCATGATCATGGACTTATTCGTTATATGGCATTGGTAACTATTTCCACTTGAAACAGTAACTATTTAAATGTGAGAAATTTACATTTCAAATACTGAAATTAAACTAACTTTCAACCACCTTGCATTTCTGTTTAGCTCAGATTTGTGTTCTTTCATTTTCAGAATTCAAATTCGTTTCCCATACATCTTAAGCAAAATAAATTAAATTCAGAAATTGTTACAATGTTAAGCATCAGCTGTATAACAGTAAATATTTTTCTGTCAGCACAGAAGTTTTTTCAATTCATTATCTTAATTATAAATACCAGAAAACATTTAAGTATTTGATTGCTAACTAGCAGGAGACAAGAAATACCAAAAATTGCCTCATAGCTCAATCTGACCTGAATATTTTGAGTATTTCCTGCTTTCAGGAGTTATATTGCCATCTAATGGCAATTAGGGCTTACAGAATTTTGTTACAAGGTATATACGTCTAAAGTTGACTGCTCCCATCTGGAGTTTGCCATATTTCTGTAACTTCAAATCACTCAATGGTCTGTTGACATCAGATACTACTAACAAGAGCTTGTAAAGAAAAGAGTAAGTCTCTTGTTCTCTTTCCAAATTCTTCATATTTTCTGTATTTCAGCTTTCCCGTATTCAAGTAAAAGATATTATTTCATTTCTTTATCAGGACACATGAATTATCAATTTTCTTTGGTGCCTAAAAGGTTTCACTGTTAAGTACCTAAGTTTTTCATGCTCCAACATCTATAATCCTAGTCATGGCTCTTACAAATATTTCTCATTAAATACATTGCTCAACTTTAAAATGTCCTTTTCATCTTGACCAAAGGGAATGTTTTGAGTGAAAGGTAAAGGAAGAAACCATATGAAGATAGTCTAGCTATAGTAATCCATATAAAGCAATGTAAATTTAAACTTCCATAGAACTGCTCTTCCTTTCCCTTCTTTTACATCCCTAATCTTTAAAATTCAAACGCTCTGTCAGTTAACATATCCCTCTCTTTTTCTATCTCTTACACAGATTAGAAGGAGAATCTGTTTTGCCAGATCTTACTGAACATGCAGTAAGGTGGGGATTGTACAATCTCAGATAGCAACTCCTAGGACAGAATTTCAAAATGAGTATTTCCCACTTACTTATCATCGTGCTCATAAATATTCAGACCCAAAGCATCAACTCCCAGCCACAATTCAGTTCCTTTTTTATTCTTTATTTCAAAATAGTTGACTCCATACATTTCCAAGTCTTGTGCTATCTTAAGGTATTCCATCATAGAATCTTCCCTGATGAAGAAGAAAAATTGGTATAGTTTAGACAACAAATCCTAAGTACATTGTAAGAAAAAGAGGGCTGCAGAATAAACAGCTGGGGTAAATTTAGTTATGAATTAAATCTCTCTCTAAAATAGTTTGACTCAGATACTCTTAAGAGCTCTATACCCTAAAATCCAAGTACAGTTCAATCACTGCACTTTGTCTTTCTGCCCCATGAGCTAAAGAAATACTAAATGTATTTCAGAGGCACACAACTGGGGACAAAGGCAGCTGACAACCTTACCAGGAATCATGTAGGTAAACCAACAACCTAACTGGAAACTCGACTCTCATGAAGTCCTTAATAACTACCTAACCTGGACAGAATAAAAGAAAGCCACTTTCCAAACAAATACGTCCCAAAATACATCTTGCTAATAATAATAAAAGGTGTTGTGAACATTTTTTACATAATTACCTTAACATTCCCCTGTGCTCTTCATGCCAGTTCTGTATTCTTTCTTCCCACTGTTCTTTTGTCAGTTTGTGCTGTTCTAACACGCTGTGAATAGAAATTGTTGCTATTAAACGACACTGACAACAAACTTAACCTCTTTTGTTGCACAGCACAACATATGCTTTAACTGAATAAACTTAGAAGATGACTTCCTATATACTGCTAATATTCTCAGCACAGAAACAGAAACTTCATATTTCAACAAGTTCCCATCCAAAATATTGTGAAAGTCACCTCTTTTTTCTAGGTATTCTATATTCTTTGTAATATAAGTCACATCATTGCATACCTCAGCTAAGTCATAAAACGTAGTGTTAACAACAGCTGAAAATGCACACCCCTATAGAATCCTCTGGCAACAATGGTGCAAATTAATCTCCAGGTGTGCAAAGATTCATTCTTGCCTTCAAGCTTTCATTCTGCTGTCCTTTGAAAGAAAGGGTAAGACATTACAACAAGCTGGCAGACAACCTTGCCAAGTGGAATATTTTTGTTTTCTTTTTTAGTTTCCTTTATGAATATTATCAGTAGGGAAGCAGCTTCAGAAAAGCTATTTGATGCTTAATCTACAAGAGGCTGCAATGATGGAATTATATTTTGGCCTACTAGAACTTCCAGTGTAGTACCGCAGAAAGAAATTAAAGGCACATGACAACTTTGTTATAGTTTCATTCCATGTACCCAGTATTTCAGACGTTTCTGGAGAAACTGTATTAAAGGATAATTAAAAAACAATCTGAGCATTTGTCTACTGAAAAGGAGCACCTTATATATATATGAATTTGTGTCGAACTCAAGAACAACATTATTTTATCTGGAGTACACTTTAAGGAAATTATTATCATTTAAGTGTACAAAAACATGAAAATTGAAGAATAGGAGAGAGTACCAAATGATTTTTAGCTACTTCTGTATTGAGAAGTATATTGAGTATTTTGATTTTAACTTAGCAGAAGCAGGCCTCAAATAACATTACATGATTTTGGAGTACTTTGGAAATGTGTTCAACTAAATCTGTGCAGGTGTTTGTGGACAGGACAAGACATACATCTCAAGAGACCTGTGACTGTGACACTTCTTTGTTATTTAAAGTCTAAATTATTATCTCTAGATTTTACTACCAAAAAGAGGAACTCTAAGAAAGCCACCATTGAATGTGTGTTATAACTTAATACTTTATTTATAAAATATACGCTATGGTTAAGTTTATGTGCAGCATTTGGTGCAAGACCCATCTCACTCACCGCTGGGGGAGAAGCCTATCATTGGCTAGGTAGCCCAGTTTATGGATCTCCTTACTGTAATCTCCATACTTGGACTGGACAGCGTAAGAAGCCAGAAGAACTGCAGTTTCTGGTGGGCAATATATTTCATCATTTAAGATCGACTCTTTGACTTGCAGGAAGAAAAGTCTCTGAGTTATTTCCTGAATTAATTCTTCAGATACATCCTCTGGAAAAAACTTGGCCCTGAACTTAAACTGCAAAGGATTTTCTTTCCTTACATCTTGCTGAGTTACCTGGGGGAGAGGAATGAGGCGAAAAATAAAAAGAGCACTAAATGGTAAATTAAAATATGATTTAATAGTACTTAATGCTTTAGCTTCTCTCCACTGAAACCCAGAGCTTCCTGACAAGCCCACTGTGGGACTCACTGAAAGGTTCACATGGCACAAACAAGTACATCAATTTGAAAAAACAGACAATTCTGAAATGCTACTTAAAGCCTGATTAAGAGACTTTTTTCTTGGTGGGCTTGTGTGAATTTTTATTTATCTCAACGAAGAATTGGAAACTAAGAAGTTGCAATAGACATTGCAAAGATCCAAGAATGGATGCTTGGATTCTATATCCAAATATGATACAAAGGAAGTAATAAATTAGGGTCTAACAATGGATGTTTAGCAAGAACTAGAGCACATTTCTTCAATGTGAGTGTGAAGTTGGAGTCTTTTAACTATGGAAATAAATACATGTGCTTTGTTTCTGTGCAAAAACATTAATTCCTTTAATCGTGTTATTTTTCTAGAATGGATAAGCTTTAAAACTTTGATTTCTGCAAAGAAATCAGATGTGATCTTAAACCTTCCTCTACTTCAGATTTCAACAAATACTCATTTTTGTGTAGAGTTCGATTTCATTTGTGCTCAGCTTGCAGCACCAATTATGTCCAAAGCAAAAACATTCAAAACTAAACTAATTTTAACATAAAACAGTAATTGTAAAAATGTACATTCACAGTACAATAATTCTCATACAACCCAGTTCAAGCCCTTTATTACACATTTAGTTTTATGTACACTATTAGTCCCACTAAAACCTGTTTGTTACACATGAAATGATGCATCTGTTTGCTCAATTTGTAGGAAGTTTCAAAAACTCTGAATATAATAAACACCTTTTAAACACCTAAGACAGCACAAACACATATATATTCAACATTTGAGATGTCAGTTTTAAAAGTTTTGTTCACTTTCCATTTATGTCATGCATTATTTACAGACACAGTGTTTCATCTCACCAGTGAAAAATTAGCTGTGCTCACCATAATAAAATCTTACTTGCACATCTATTCTTTACCAAATTTTATCTGTATTTACTGAAAATATGTAAACAGTAATTTAAAAGTGAGAGACAGTCAATTTGATGCATTTCAGAATCAAATATTACAAGTTTTTTTAAAGGAAAGATAAATAACTATCTTAGCCAAAGTTTAAAAAACGAGCACACCCTCAGCTGCATCTGAACTGTACTAAAAAGTGAACTTGCTAAAGGTTTTCATAGAGCAATGTCTTCTGTACTTTTCACAACTGATGCAATAAATCCCATAGTCTCCAAGCACTTGAGACAAGCCACTGCAGTTGAAGTACCTGCAGCACTACAATGTTTACTGTGTATGAAACAAGACACATATGGAATTTTAGGAGACACATTTGGGGGTTAGCAGGCTTAAGTCACTGGATTTACTGCAGAGGAGAAGCAAAGATTACATAAGTACAGACACTCTGACATGCTCCTAAAACTCTCCCAATCTACCTCCTAGTACTGAAGATAAAAAGGTATTCTTGATTAGGTTGAACTAAAACACAAGTATCTTCATTCTAAACAGTGACATTAACATATAATCTGACATCAATATTAAAATAAGAAGTGACCATTTGAGTTCATAAATACAATTTAAAGTATAATGACCCAATTTCCAGTAACTGGGAGATACACAGTACTCAATGCCATTTGGGAAAAAAAGAAAAAATCCTACAATCTACCTATTAGATACCCAAAGTTTAGAAGCCAATTATTTTGCCTTGTTTAAAGATTCATAGCCGTATGCATACAAATTCCCGAAGCTCAAATACTTCCCTCCCATACACATGCCCAAACTGTAAAACAGTAATTCTGTTATGTTTTGCTCCATGAAAATGGGACAATCATATGAATTCAAGTTTTCCTAATGCATGCATGCATTCCACAGTACTGGAAACTATCTCCTCAAATTAAATATTGATGCAGCTTTGCATATTCTTTATAACTAATCTAACACTACTTTGTCATTAAAAGCACATGAAAAGCAATTTTTCAACTAAATTTGAAGCCAGCTAAACCTCACTTAAGATATTAAATCAGCAAAGCTTATAAAATATATTGAAACTGTACACTCGGCTAAATATGAGGGAATTGTTACCTTTTTATTTAGCTTCAGCCAAGTTGAGTAGCCTTTGCTGTCCACATACTGCAGCCCAAAAAACCAGACTTCACGAAGACCAACAGTTTTCACCACCTAAAGATAAATGAGCCATAATCATCAGTAGTCACTACAATACATTTTTTTAAACTGGTATTGTGCAGCTTACTAAAGCTACATAAACAATTTCAAACTGAAATGTAATCAAGTCTTACAAGAACAAAAAAAGATAAAATAGTAGCAAAACATCAGGTTCAGAGAACCCCAGAGTTCTAAATAAACTCAAATGCTCCAAGCTACCAACTGGAGCATGCAGCTCACTGTGTACATCAGCACCTGAAGAACAGAAGGGAGTAACAGGACCCTGAGGTTATAAAGCACAGCTGGCAAGTGACCTGCAGCCCTACTGGGAAGTGAGTACACTTCAACAGAAGACAACGGGTGAAACAATAATAAAGAGTAATATTTGTGGAGAATTACAACAAAATGAGGATGATCTACCTCCTGCAAGTAGATCTGCCATCTTCTAAGAGCTAATGATAAAAGGGGTAAGGATGATCTACCTAATTGAACATACATGACTTTCCTGTAAGATTTCAGATCAGGTCTATCACCAAAAGCTACTGAAGAAGCAAAATTTTCCTTGAATAGAGGGAAGGTCGTTTTATGGACAGACTGCTTAAAAAGACAGACAAAAAATACAAGCTGTTTTCATAACAGAATTGTAGTGTAACCACCAGGGAAGTCCCCCCAGGACTTAAAAAAGGATGAAACTGATGTGACAAAAATCTGCTGTAAAAACCTTCCATAAAGTTCTGTGAATAACAGTAAAAAGATGAACCTCAATAAAAGATCATATTTATTAAAAGCAAAACACTGTACATAAAAAAAACAACTATTTAAATTATGTGAACAAAGTTCGAGTTGTAAAGCAAAAATGCAAGAAAACTATTACATTACTATACACATGTATGGTGTTCACAAATCTCTAATTCTTACATAAGGACTGGTCACAACTTATAAAAAAGGATGCTGCAGAACTGAAAATGTTTCAGAAATGTTGAAAAGAATGATCAGTGACTTTAAACATTTTCTGCATAGCTAAGACAATAACTAGGGCTACTGACAGAAATAAGGAAAGATATGATACAGCTCTATAAAACTTGCATGGCATGTAGAGGAAAAATAGGGAATGATTGCTCATTATTTCTTACAATGTAAGAATTAAGATAATCAACAGAAATCATGACATAGCAGGCTCAAAGCAAACAAAAAGAAGCACTTTTACTACAGAGTATAATGAAACTGTGGAACTATTTTACAAGTCTTTTGCACAGCAAAAGCATATGTGAATTTAATAAGCAATTAATCAGAAAGAGGTCCAGCAAAGATCATTAAATGACTGTAAACTCTGGCTCCAAAGATCACGTATGGTAGTACTTACATATGTCCTCAGGTTGGACCATGGTGTCAAGCTGCTTTACTGAAGGCTGTTTTATGGAAGCATTCAGATGCATGTGAAGTAAATAGAATTTTACACATAGATCCTCCTCCATTTTAAAGTAGTACTATCGGGTTGCAAAATTAAGATTTTGAAAATTAGAAACTGTCATAAGGTAACTATGCAAACTTACTTCTGCTGCCTTGCATATTTGCATAATTGCTTAGCAACCATTCGAGTGTGCACCTTTTTTCCTCCTTTATCATTTCACCTTCAAACTCCAAAGCACAAAACGGGCAATGCTTGTGGATCCAACCCGAATGACGCCTTAAGTGAGCATGGTTACTTCCTCTAGAATTCCCACATCATTTACTTTAGAGCCTAAGAAATGCTAAGAACAGGTGTATGTTACTAGTATGGTCCAGAACAGCATTAAAATCGGTGTTCCAACTCAGGAACTTCAGACCTGCTGTTTCTGTTGGCACAGATCTCCTATATAACGCTGATCAGACTACTTATGGCTTTTATCAGATGAGGGAGAATGCTCTTCACTTAGCAGCTGCCCAGGCTGAGGCCTCATACCTTATCAGCTCTCTGAGCTGCAAAGAACTGCAGATGCTCAACAGCTCTGCCCATGAGGCATAAGGACGCAAGTGCGTATGCTCACGTCAAAACATTTTGCTCTCAACCCACTAACTGCAGCTCCTGAGATGCACATGATTTAAACACAGACAACCTGGGTACAGCAAGGCAGAGCTACACAAGCTTGCAAAATCAACACTAAAACCAGCACAATCCACTAATAAGGAAAAAGCATTGCCTACACTGCCTCTCAGTTCAAAGGAAAGAGAAATAACCTTTCTGAAACTTTGTACCGAGACAGTACATGCACTGCAGCAGCATGGCATGGAATATAAGTAGAGAAGGAAGAACTTAGGAGTTTGAATCTGGCTCAAAACTTCCATTAAGCAGCTTCAGTCAGGTGTTCATGACATCTGCAAAACAGATTTATCCACCATCACATCCTACAACTTGACTATTAACAGGCAATAAAAAAACCTCTGGAGAAGAAAAGCAACCTGAACAATGTATGTTTGAAAAAATCACATCAGGCACGTAAGACAACCTAACAAAGATTTGATACAGTCACTTTGCACAAGATGGTAAAGAAGGCTTTGGAGACAACTGGAAAGAACAGTGGGCTACAACATGAAATAAAGGAGACAACCCTCACATTCCTTTTGAATGGCAGCTAGAGTGAACTGAAAGCTACTAATGCACAGTGCTAACAGAACAAAACAACTCCCCCACAATTATCACCACTGTGTAGAAACATCTCTCATAGGGTTAATTCCGCTCCCAGGAAAGCTATGTTACTTAACTGGTTGACTACAGGAGGACAGATCCAAAAATGTCCACCAAATGTCCACCAAAAATGCAGAGGAGGCACTAGATACCAGTTGAATTCACGGAGAGGTTGTTTTCTGCAAACAATAACCTGCCTGCCTGTCATGTTCATCACTTCTGCACAAACCTTAAAGGCAAATTATTTCAGTAACAGTGCTATTCAATCTTCTTTCTATATAGAAATGGGATAACTTTTTGTCTGAAAATTTCATGCTGCTTTCACATTACAGTTCAGCTCTTGATGTTACTCTGTGGAAATCACACATGAATTTAAGATCAGGCTAAAAATGTTTCTCACATACAACTATTCGTGACCTAAAATTTTTTCCAATTTAGAATTCCAGAGGTAAGAGTTGGTGAGATATCAAACACCACACAGAGAACTGTGCAAAAAAGAAGAGAGCATGACTACAAATTCAGAAGTGTATCTCTGTTCCCTGTTTGCAAATGTCCCAAAATGGATGAGCCTGATTACCTGGGCACAAGACTTTACACAGCAGAATGTCACCCCACCCAACAGTGCACGGCAAAAGATAGCAAAGGCTGGCAAAAGACAAGTAACAGCTTGAGCCTTCTATGCCACACGATACTGCTTTTATTTCATGATGATGCTGGTTAGACAAAAAGCAAAACAGAATCTTTTTTCAAGAAGCCTTTTTTAAGAGTCATGAAGTTCATTACTACATTGGGGCTGAAGATATACTGCTACTGATGTTAGAGAAAAGGGCAGGCAGTAAGTGTTAAGAGTCAGTCATTTCAAACAAAAACTGCAAAGATGATTTAATTTATCTAGCAGTTCAGTATTAAAACAATAAACATTCACTTTTTTTCAATTTATATAGTAAGACATTTAATTGACTCTAAAAGGTCAACTAAAAGTTTAAAGAACTTTTTCAATGTGTTACTTCTTCTTAGTACTCATCAGTACGTATGTCAAGCATCAATAGTGGAATGGGCAGAAAACAGCTACTAGACATAACTGTGAATCTCCTTAAACTATTTGTGAAAAGTAATTTCAGATATTTCCACATTTCCTAAATAAAGGCATACATCTTGGATCTAGATGATAAAACGTATTTATTGGTATCTTGCTGGAAAGCTACGCAACACATCGAAAAGATTCTATTCTTAATGTTTCCTGTAACACCCCACAACACAGGCCAAAAACTTGTTTCAAGATTCTTATGACTAACATCACACAAGTGCAAGAACGACCCTGTTTAAGAAATCATTCACTTGGTCCATTTGACTTATGTACAACACACCATCAAGTGAGAGTGTACAGATCTGATAGGTCTGCAATCCATAAGCACATTAAAGTCCTAATTTTCAACTATTCATTTTTCCTTTCCTTTTTTAAACATAAATTCCAAACTGCTTCATAGGACAACAGTATTTAGTTCTAACATTTGGGAAGAGAAAAACCATCTTACAGCACCAATTGTTGGAAAGCAATTGTGTTAGCTTTCATTAATGAACTTACTATTATGTACCCATTTCTAAAATATGCAGTTCTAGCAACTGTATTTCAGTAGCTATTATAACATTATTAGACATAAAAACAACAATTAATTTCAAAGCAGTTCCACACACAATTTTTCTGAAGCCTCACTGGTAACATATTTAGAGAGTTGTCTTTGAATTCATCATGTTCCACGAGAAGTAATGAGGAAGCATTACTCAGAGCATAGCTTAGATAACATAAGGAAAAACAATCTGTACATGAGAAGAATACCACTTATTCAGACTATACCTTAATAACCACAGTACTCTTGTGTGCTTGTACTCATATATACATAGAGACATATAAGTTACCTGATCAAAGAGCTGCTTGCCTGTTGTATTTGGCTGGATAGCAAATTCCAACTCTGCATCCATTGTGGTTACTCTGACATTGATCTACAGAACATAAAGAAATATTTAAATCACACTGTAACAGTATAATGCTTCTATACCCTGTGATTAGCCTGTAAGAAACAGTAAGTTCAACAATTTTAATGGCCTTGTGTACACACAGAACACTGCAGTAAGTAAAACAGAAAATTTAAATGTGAAAAAATTATTGTTTTTATTTAGTGCAAAAGCGTAACCAGGATAGTATTTTATCAGAAGGTTGGAAGGTTAAATTAGAGAAGAAAGCTCAAAATTAATTTAATGGGAAAGCTGACATCACTACTGAACAGCTGAAGAACACTGGGTTAACAAAAAACAAAAAGTTCTTGGTCACATATACATCATTTTAAGGTATTTATGCCTAGCAATATAAAAAGACAAGCAGCCTCCTGCTTGCCATTTCTAAAATCAAGCTGTTTGGTAGTTAAAGTATTTAGGACTAGAGCTTGTACATCTCAGGACAGACTAGGAAGCAGGTTTTCATCAATGGAAAGACGACAGAAGTTAGCTCTCCTCAGTGCCAGCCTCCTTCAACTCCCTTAGCACAAGACTAAAAAATCATCACCTCCTTCTCCTGAAAGGGAGGACCACTTTCTAGATGACTCCTGACAATCACTCAGTTTATTTATTATGAAACAATAAGTCAAATACTGCCGGAGATAACTGGAAGCCTTACTTGGAAATACAATAATCTTTTTCCAATTTCTCTTCAGCTGGTACATAAAGAAGTGAGAATTTCCATGAAAGTATTAAATGCACATCACAGTCTTCTCACACTCTTCTACCGCTGCTCCAACTGCCAGGGTATCACATTTTATTCATCTTTAGTGCATAGAATATAAAGGTCAAACATACCTTCCTGTAAATGCAAAAACCCCAAACTCACACAGAAAATATTCTATTTTCTCTCTACTGTAAAAAGGGAACAGGAATAAATTAGGACTTGTATTACAGGTTCTTGCACTACTTGATCTACGCATATGGAAAAACATTTCCATTAACTATTTCCCTAATTTTGCCACCAGGTGTATACTTTGAGAAGTGATTGGAAAAGAAGACAAAACATGAAAGGGAGATCTAAGGTGGGGAAAAGAAAACTGCAGAGCAGTTTGTCCTCATGTAATAGATGAAGCTTGACCACTGCTCCATTCATCGTGGAGGTAAACACAAGAGCAGCAGGAGCCTGAGCACCTCCAGCTTACAGACTTGCAAACAAGAATGACAGAGTGGGCTTAGCCAACTTCACTGTATGTGCAAACACTGATAAAGAACAAGAGTTGAAGACTTTGGAGTAAAAGACAGTTTAGTTTTAATGAAAAAAAAAATTAAAAATAAGAGGGTGTGTGTCAGGAAGAGAGAAAAAGATGTTTTCTGTAGATTCTCAGTCTGTCCATTTCAAGAGAAGGAAAAAACCCTTATAGAACATAATTCTAACAAAATGACTAATTTTAAATGGTAGGTCTGACTCACTGCCAGTTGCACTAGTTTAAGCATGAGGGATTGCACCTTAATTACAAAAACTGAATTTTTTTAAACAGTTTTCCAGTTTTAAAAATGAAGCCTTCTTTAAGATAGTCACAAGTAGGCAAATTACAAAGAATAAGGACAAAAAATAACTTTATACTAAATGCCAAAGTTCTCTGTTATATAACAGCACCATTGCTAAAACCAGAAGTGTCACTGATGATCTACAAAGCACAGCAAGTTCAAAACTAATTGCAGCAGCAGGCAGCAGAAACTTCTTATATAAATACCCTTACAACAAAATGTCATTACAAATGCAAGAAATACTACCTGAGAGTTTATCCTTCACAATAACTACAATACCCAAATACTAAAATAATAGCTGTAATACAGAGAACAAACTCAATACAGCTCTAAATTCTGTGTGTTCTGGGACTTTACTGCCCAAAATATCTGAGTGCTCCAAGAGTGCAGAGCTTCTATGCCTGCAATGGGTAGAGATGGACATTATGAGTACCTGGCCACTTACAGACACTACAGTAACAGCTTAAGCCTGTAGCATTTCTATTTATCTTTGAATTTCCAATTAACAGATCACTCAGCTGCTAATCAATATGAACACATTCACTAACAACACTAATAAGAAAGTTGCAAACTAAAATATGGCAAAATTAAAATGTTACCTTTTGTGATATTAATTAAGAAGAGACAAAGTTAACACTACAGTTAATTTTCTTTCCAAAGAAACTTGGATTGACTTTGATTTCTGGTGTACAAATAACAAGCTTCTACAGGCTTGTAACATTGTTTCACATCTTCAGTTATTTCTGGGCCTGGAATCTAAGAAAATTGCTTTTGTTAAAACATGAAGACCCCCAAAAGTCTATTTATCTAATTCAAACCTTGATCACAGGGCACACTTCTCAACAAAAATCAAACATCTGGTATCAGCTGCATTGTCTGTAAAATAAAGCTAGCAAACTACATTAACAAGAGTCACAGGGGAAGTTTCCACATCATAAATATGGAAGGGACTTGAGAAAACACAGGCAGAGAAAGAAGGTCCAGCTTCAGCAATGGTCTGTCACTCCTGTAACTTCTGCTGGGTACCTGGCTACTTTGAGGCAATTCTTTTTATGCGACTTTGGGGATGGGGGAAATTATCCAAACCACAAATTATGAGGTCAGGCACCAATCTGAACCAACTTTACCACACAAACACAGAAACAGGAAAGAGCTCTTGCAGTGGTGATGAGATAAATGCTTAAAGGTTTCCTGTTGCAGGTATTGGAAAGCTACCGCTACACATACCACAAGATCCATTCAGAGCCTGCTTTCCAAACTTGCTCTCACCAGGATCCCACATCTTTTAACAGAATCTGACAGCTCCCTTCTTCAGACTAGTTCAGCCAATTACTATCTCAAGTTCACATATTAAACAGAATCACAGAATAGTTTGGCTTGGAAGGCGTCTTCAAAGGTCATCTAGTTCAACCCCCCTGCAAGGAACACAGACACCTTCCCCTATATCAGGCTCCCCAGAGACCCAGCGTACCTGACCTTGAACATTTCCAAGGATGGGGCATCTACCACCTCTCTGGGCAATTGAGTTTCCCCTCCTGCACATCATAAAAATTTTCTTACTTATATACAGTTTGGATCTATATCCTTTCCCCTTAAAATCATTCCCTTGTCCTACTGCAACAAGTCCTGATGAAATGTTCGTCCCCACTTTTCTTATAAGCTCCCTGTAAATACTGAAAGGTCACAATAAGGTCTCCCTGCACCTTTCTCTCCCCCAGAAGGAACTGCCCAACTCTCTCAGCCTTTCCTCAGATGGACGGATGCTCCATTCTGAGGACCATTTTTGTGATCCTCCCCTGGACTCTCTCCAGCAGCTCCCTGTTCTCCCAGTGCTGGGAGCCCCAAGCTGGATGCAGCCCTGCAGGTGGGGTCTCAGCAGAGCAGAGCAGAGGGGCAGAATCCCTTCCCAGGCCCTGCTGCCCAGCACTGGCTGCAGCCCAGGACACATTTGGCTCTCTGGGCTGGGAGGGCACACTGACAGCTCATGGCCAGCCTCTCACCCACTGGCACCCCAAAACCCTCCTCAGAAGGGCTGCTCTCCCTCTGCTCATCCCCAGCCTGTGTTGGCACTGGGGGATGCCCCAACCAAGGCACAGAACATCATATTTTGTCTTGCTGAACCTCATGAGGTTCACACTGTCCCACTCCTTGAGCTCATCCAGGTCCTTGGCATCAGCAGCGGGCTGAGTTTATCTGTATTTTAACAGACTTGCTTCAGAGTGATTAAACACAGCCAAAGGAAAGGGAAGAACACACACTAAAGAATTACATGTTGATTATTCTTTGCCAAGGGAGCAACTGATATTTTGATAGCAAATGTTGCTAATGGGTTATGAGGATATTTGCCACAGCTCACAAAATACTATTTATAGAAAAAATATTCTACAGCAAACTACCTATTAAATAATTTATCAAAACCAATGAAGAGTACAGTCAATGAATATATTTGAAACAACAAACATCCATGTACATTTAATAAAAACATGCACTTCATATGGGAATAATATTTTTATTGCATTCTTTCACCTTTAAGGAACTGAAAAAGTATGTCTACATCTTCTTGCAGTACCTAACTTCAACTCCTCACAATTTATGGGAATACTACACTGTCACCACATGAACCTTTGAATCTCTCCTCAAACATATACAATCCATGAAATGTGCAAAAACCTGTCTGTAAGCTTAATAATCTAAAACTTTCTATTACTGTACTTCAGCCATCCTTTGCAGATATTAGTTATGGCACTTCAGCTTTCATCATGAACTGCAAAGGAGAGTGGGTACCAATACTGAGAAAAAAAGCCATTTTAAATAACATGGAAATGATTTCCAGAGGTTTGGCTTCGGTTTAATAAATGCAATACAAATTAGTCACCTGCAAAAGCCACAAAACCCAGTCGGATTCATAATAAAATTGCATATGGCAACCAAGTTTGTTCAAAGAACTTCCTCACAACTCGTTCAGCCATTTACTGTCTCAAGTTTGCATATTAAATTGTGTTAAGAGTGCCTTAGTTAGCAGTGCCTTAGTCCCACTGCTTTACAGACTGCACATACACACAGCACTCTGTCCATACCAACATCAAAGGATACAGGAAGAGATGACAGAAAAAACTTTATGAAGAAAATACGGTAAAAAGGATTAAACAGCATTAAGAAAAGAAGGCTACAGAATAAGTCCAAACAGATTTTACTAAGAGATTAATCAAAAGAAACCAGTGCTCCAAGCTGACATCAGTTGTCTATTTACACTACAGAAATAAATCATAAATTCCAGCCATAATTCAAACACTGCATTACACAGACTCAAAGGTCTTCCTGTGTAACAACACCACTGTAGTAAAAAAAAATGTATATACTATTTCAATTCAACCGCCTTACAGAAATTAGTTTGATCTTGCAAATATTAGAATTTAAAACCACCATATTTTTTCAGAATTTTTTATTTACTCCTTCTGAATACACAATATCATAAAATGTTGAATAAACCTAGCAAAAAACCTATTCAGTCTTAGCAACTTTGACATCTATCTCTGTTATTCCCCAGTGTAATGCTTGCTTTCTTTCATGCCTTGCAGTCTTGTGTAAAAGTACTGCAAATTACCACCAAAACCAGATCATAATTTAACTCCTTCTACACCCTCTAAATGAAATATTTCAGTCAATTAAACTTAATATTCTTAATGTATGAAATGATTAACAGTTATGTAACCCATGACGTCTAATTTTAGCTTCTATGTTTCTTTTTTCAGTGCAGATCTGTGAGAATGCCATACAGCTGAGAAACATTTTGTGTCTATTCTTTTAGGAAGAAAGCACTTAAAATAAGAGTCAACAAATATTCTGTTCTTCAGCAAGCTGAGAACTAAGCATACTGAGAACAGCTCTTGCAACAGCTCAAATTTTGATTACAGCAGAAAAGATGTAATTAAACAAAGAAGTCATCAGTTTTATTCAGATGGATCACAACATGCTACGTGAAACTAAAATTCACACTGCTAGGTAGAACCAAGAATAGTAAGTCTCTTTTAAAAAGGAACTATTTGGTTTTAAAAGTAGAATAGATGCTAAGTTGCTCACAAACCCAGCCAAAGTGAAGGAACAGACTTTCTACTGAAGAAATCAAACCAGAAAGTGTTTCAGTTATGTATATTTTTCAGTCATGTATTACCCTAACTTCTCAGGACAATATACTAAAGCTGCTTTTACCCTTCCAAAATTTAGTCTTTTCACCCAAGCTATTTAACCTACTAGCTTCTAAGAAAGAAAATCCAAAACACATGACCTTTTACTACCATGTAGAAGAACCATTCACAGTGGCATGAAACTTACTCCAGACCGAGACTTCCAGGAAAAATGAAAGATGTTTGCTATAAAATTCCAATACACCAAGACTGTCTACTGGTCTTCATTTACTTAATTGTGTCTGGAATAAGTACATATTTAATATATAAATATAATAATATAATATATAAATATCACAGCTTTTCAGCATGAAACCAAAAATAGTGAAAACAAAATTTCTTTGCCTATTCTGTGGTTCAGTGGGTACTGATTTTATTTAAATTGATCTATGGCTTATTTATTTGTTATTTTCCCAAAAAAAAAAAAAA
>VWZN01009623.1:18373-28420 GCA_013396955.1 Regulus satrapa
TCCCAGAAACACATGAAGAATTTACAGTTGTACTGCACAGGTTTATATATTTACAAGGCTACCCAACTTTTCTGAAAACAATCAGTTAGATCATTACATCAGAGTCTGAAAAAAAAAACCTAAATAGGTCACAGTAATACAGAAGAGAGATAAAATTACACTGTCAAAAATCTCATCCCTTATGTTAACTGGGTTTTCTTAGCTCTTACCAATGATTATTTCATTAGTTTACAGGTTAAATGATTTCCAGCAGTAAAGCTAAAGAACACTGTCTTATTGCAACAGCTGTCAAAAACAAGCAACAAGGAGTTAAAGCATAAACAGTTTCTGGACTAGAAGTACATTTGGTTATTGTGGAGTGTCCATAAAGACATCTCCCAAGAGCTCCAGTAAATATCCATAGCAAGAAACCTCCTACTGTCCAGTACTATCAAATCTGAGCAGAACTGCAAGAGTCTTCAAAGAACGACGTCGGATTCATTAAATATAGCCATGGCCAGGCTCTTACAGTCCCCAAAGAAGAAAGAAGGAAAAAAAAAAAAGAGGGAAGGGGGGAGGAAGAGAGCTTCAAAGCCATCCCTCATTTAAGAAGCAACCAGAACAAAATCTGAGGTTGATTTTTACACGTAATATTACTTAACCTTTGGCAACTGTGCTACTTCTTCCTTCACTGATTACCGACCGTAATTACAGCAACCTGCAGTTTAACAGGAAGACATTGAAAAATGTAATCAATTTAATTTCATTTATAATGGTTCCTTTCACTTGGCTTCCTTCTTGGATTTCATAGGCACCTACATCAACAAGAGACACATGAACTCCTTATAAAAAGTCCCTTATAAAAGAAAAAAAATTATTATTGGCACAAGGCCAGCTTCTTTGCCAAGATCTGGTAGCTAATATCCATTATTAGGGTGGATTGCACTCTTTCAGCACCACTTTCCAGCAATCACGTTCTAAGGATATCGCTTTCGTCGTGAACAACCCTAAAATTCTTATTTCCTTCAATTTTCTCTGGTCCTTAAAATAGAGAGAACCCCGGCTGCATAAATTTCATGGTTCCAATCCTAGAATTTAGAAAGAAGTTACCTCACTGAGGCTTTATATTTTCTAGTCACCCCCTCTGTGGCTCCACAGCTCTCCGGCTGCACGGAGCTAAAGGCCTCAGAAACCACGTGAGCTCACAGTGACTTTCTGCCTCATTCTTAAAACCCAGCCTTCCAGCTGAGATGCTCCATCAAAGGCAGTACTCGATTCTCATAGCCAGTGCTCAAACAGGTCAGAAAATAGTACGCTGCTAATTCGTTTTCCTGCCCTTTATAGTGCAACTTTCTGCCACCAATGAGCAGGATAGAGACAGCTACTTCCAGCTGGAGAAAGTACCAAGATACTGCCCCTAATCCACTGGCAGGAAAAGAAGAAATTACAGAAATGAGGTACTGCCAGTTGGTCATCAAACCAGCTGCAAAGCTCAGAACAAAACTTCAAGCCCTTAGTCCCATGCTCACATTATTCATCAAGCTGTGCCAGTTCCAAACACTGGTACACAGATTACTTACAGGGGTAATTTCTCATTAATAGCAAAAACCTTCTATATATCTACATATAGGAATCTATGTGAATACACATGCACAGAGACATTTATTCTTAACAACAGACCTGCCCCTCTCCTAATCAGCTACCAGAATGAAACATCAGTAAACAAAGGAAGCCTGAAGGCTATTACATAAACCAACTGAGTTGAATAAAAATAATCTGACAATTCAGTTCCCCCTCTGAATGCTTTGCTCACTGGATACAAGTGGAAGAGACAAGCAAAAATCATTCAACACATGGCAGATGAAATCTTAAGCTAGTGATACAACATTAACAGAAAAAGATTCTACTGAGAGCAATTACCTCCTCAAAGACTTCTAGAATTATTGTCAGAACAGAATGTGGAGATCTTTTTTCCCCTGGGTAGAAAGTGAATGAACCCTTAGCTGAAGTGGGAGGAAAAGGAGATCACAAAAACTGCTTATTTCCTCCCTTCAAAACTTACTTTCTATGTGATATCCTCTACCATGGTACAACTACCCTCTAATTTAGTGCAGACACGTTACACATGTTCTGTCTTCCCCAGCCAAATCCTGCAGCAAACCCTTCCACTGATTCTCACAGACACTGAATCAGGCTCAAATTATGTCTCAAATAACCACTGTAAGCCCGCTCAAAGTCAACAATTCCTGAAAAGTCATTTCTCCTGCCAGCCAAGTACTGCTCCCATTTCCAATCGTCCTCCATGCAACTTGCAGTACCAAGCTTTCCTGACCTTTTTTCCCACATTGTTGGTACTGAACTGTCTCAGCTTCCATTGTACATACTCAAATCATGTGAAACCTAGAAAGGGCAGAGTCAAAACGACTAAAACAGTTATAAAATTACCTCTCTAAAATGTAAAAATCTTCCCAGGTTTTAGATTAATATAAACCTGCTACTTACTGGTTTTGGCATTTTTCTTGTTTTCTGTAGTCTCCTGTTCACTTAAATCTTCCAAACTCTTTGCCACCTTCTGCCAAAAACAAAATTTAAAAGGTTGTGTTTAAATTAATCAAAACTTAATAACAGTAAATAGTACAAATTCCTACACAAATAAGCATGTGCTCTACATGTACAAAATACACTTCTCAGTAGGTGACATACAGAAAGAGCAACTAATTTAGCCAGTGCCAGAATCTACAGGTCTCTAAGCAGTAATATCCTTCCTAGCTTCTGCAGAAAATTTCTGCAGTAATCTTACAATAAAAAGACAACAGTTCCTCAAGTGCTACAAATTCTGTTAAAGGTTCTGTTATCATGCATCACCTACTATTAAAAACCTCTAACATTATTTACAAGAAACATCAAGAAGACAAAAAACCCCAAAACCCTTTAACAATTTTAAAGCATAAAACTGTATTTCCTGGCTATAAAATAATTTGTTTCTCTCAGCAAAAGAATTACAGCAATTTTCCCCAAATGAAAAGAAATGCAAGTACACCAACACAGTAAAAAAGTAAGAAAATCTGCTGTGCTTAAAACAGAGCTTTTCTGTTTTTAAGCAGAAGGCTGTAAGTTATGTCTATCTGGTAATGAAAATGTTCACTATTGTATTCTGTTCCAAAACAGTTTCTATGCCTTGAAAAAAATGTTTGCAATATTATTGGTAGGTATCATCCTACCTCCTTTTCAGTTCCTTCTAACTCAGAAGGAGCAAGCAGCCAGTCACCTTCCTGCACACGTTTAAAGTAATGACTTCCACAAATCAGACTGCTGCTGGTTTGCAAGGAGCATCAAAGATTGCACTGCCTTCAAAAATAATATTAACTGGAATTACACTGAGACTAAGAAAAATGAGTCTGACATGCCAGTCAGAATATTCTGAGATTTCAGTATTATAACTCCACAGCTGCAACAGATGAATAAAATCTTCAGAAGTGCTTAGAAGAAAAAAAGAGAAAAACAGAATACTTGAGAGCAATCCAGTTATCAAAAACAAGCTTTTGTATAACTGATCACTCAAAGAAAAATGAAAAAATATTTTAAAATAAAAATTAAATAAGTTAATTTACCTTGCTTCTTGGCAAAAAAAATACACTAAATATTAGACACATTTGCACAACAATTTAAGGTGGACTAGCACTTTATTTTTTATTTCTCCTTCTAATCTGTAGAATATGTTTGAAAAGAAGGACTAAAAAATAGATAAGGGATGAAAAGAGAATTTACAAAGCATAAATGTTGTTGGTTGGTAAAGAAAAGAAATGTTAAGACTAAAGATTACAAATGGCATAATTCTGATATGGAACAAATCTATGTTCAACAGAAAATCAGACTGAAAACATTAAAATACTATATTGAAGTTACATTCATTATGATACAAATAATTCAGACCAACTCTAAAGGTATAATACTCTACACCTAGCATACAGACAATTACGTTCCAGCTGATATTTTTAAGTACAGAAGACACTCTCGAGAACTGGACAGTATCACTCATGTCCCACATGCAGGCTCGCTGCCTGATGTGCAGTGCCAATTTACTCACTGAGCCGAGGCATTTCCATTTCTTTATTCTGATCTGCACAGAGCAGGAGCTGGGTGGGAACCCACCAAAGGCTGGCACCCCAATCATCCCAACTTTACAACTTTCAGCAAACAAAGATATCACATGAGAATTTAGTTTATCAGCTACAGGTTAGCGTGGCTCTCCTCTTGATTATCATTCCACCTTCTTCTACTGGTTCAATGATTCTCTCGCTCCAGGCCACGTGCTCAGCCATTTGTTCCCCTGGGGAGTCATGGGCTCAGGGAGCCAGTGGGCCCTGAGCTGTAGTCACAGTCTCCCCCTGCCAGAATTACCTTTTCTCCACTTGGAGCTGATTCAACACAGTTACTGAGTCAGCTTTGTTTGTTTCTTCCTTATCTTGGGAGTTCTGCCAAATGTCCTTGTGGCTCGTGAATTCTGTATTCCCTGCGCCCACCATCAATGAAAAAAATCTTTCTTCCCAAACTTTGCAAACTTTCCTCTGGGTATGAGATGGCTGAAGAGTGTCAAGCCCTCAACCTTAACAAGGCAATTCTACCGACAAGTCATATATATCTTTCTAACACCTGGACATCAGCAGTAGGACTACTCTCCTAAGATGCTGTTAAATATATTCTTGAACACTTTTCCTCTATTCCTCTCCCCTGCTTATAACCACAAAAGCTTCCTGGGGAGGAAAATAAATTGGCTTTTGATTAACTCTGGCTTCTGATAAAAATTCAACAGCATGTTTCCCTTTCAGAGAAGACACTGCCTCCTCTTACCCCTTCTTTTCCAAATGTACACCTTGCAAGAATTCAAGGGAGTAACAGAAACCAAAACAGGCTTGGCTCCAACAGTTAGCAGGATTCTGAGCTATAATAATCCCTGTGCTCACCTCTGACAGCAGAGACTCAATGCTTGAAAAACTGAAGGCAGACTGAAGCCTTGGAGTTGCACTCAGTTAATGAACGATGCCAAAGCTAAATTAGATTCTCATCCACCATTTTGTAAGCGTGCCAACTCAGCAGTACCAAAAGGGGCAGAAAGTAGCACAGCTACCTTGCTGTGCCTTTAGTTACATAGCCGAGAAAAGAGGAGGAATGGTGAGATGACTGATAAGGGAGCCCAGCTTCCAGGAGAGCAATGACAGCACATGGCACAGAACCAGTATCTCTGTTATCAAATCATTCCTTTCTGAGGCCTTTCTAAGAGACAACACATCTAGCAACTTCTACAGTGACTGTCAGACCTTCACACATTTTATCACTACAAATTCATTCATAAACATGTTTTTGCTTTGGGATTTACCCAAACATCTTGTTATAATACTATCGACAAACCATAAATTATTTCTTTGAAATCTTGCTTTAAAACCTTAAGGTAACTTTAAAAATCAGAAACGTGACTACAGAGTTTTACAGGTCAATCCTACATCATCGAACCACAGTACGGAGATATGTTTTCATATGCAAGAGAACAAAGTTATCAGCAAAAAGCAAGAATCCTCTTATGTAAAACTCAATAAAAATTAAATCTCACTGTTAGTCCCAAAGATCCCATGGGCCTGAGAAATTATCACAGTAATTAACAATAGAAAAAAAAAAAAAACAAAACTATGCAAAGCAAACAAAATCCCATGGTTTTTTGGGTTTTTTTTCTTGAAGTGTTTGCTTGTAGTATCTTTTACTAATGTAAAAAAAAAGAATCTATAATGTCTTCTTTAAAAACAATTAGCCAAATATAAATTTATTAGCCAATGATGCTGAATTTATTTCTATTGTTTTCATTTTATATATAATATAAAAAACAGCTTGTGACAGCCTTATTATATATAACACAAAAAACAGTCTGTTTCAGCCTGAATATGCTTTCATATTCAAAATGTTGTGCAATTTTGAAAGAGGACATTCACACAAACACACTGCAACTATTATACATATATACAAATCAAGAAGTTACAGACCTTAAACAGCAAACATTGACATCAAATAACCACTGAATAAAAAACCAAAAATCACCCTATCTTTCCCAATTACTGGCACCAGCTAACATTAAAAACCAAACAAACATGAGGGAAACATTGGGCCAAAAGAAACCAGAAACTGCAGCCAGGCAAAATACTGTGCATCTCCACTATTATTACTGCAGTGGCAGTTCACTTATGCTACTAATGCCAGTTCAGATAAATTTATATTTAGCAGATGCAAAATCTTTAACTTTGAAGCAACTAATTACTTCTATTTACTTTTATCTTAACAGTCATGGGAAATGGCATTGCTAATAGTGGGGGGAAAAAAACCAACAGCAAAAAAAGACCTCAACCAGCTGGGATTGGGAATGACATTCCTTTTGATTCCTGCATTCTGAAACCAGCTTGTGACCCACTCGGCATAAAGGCTCATCATTTCAGCATTTAAAATCCTAAAGGTCCCTCTTCCAAGTCAGGATTAACAGGGTTGTGATTTTGTAGACTTCCTACAGCTACAACACTCAGGACCTTCAGGAGCATATGGAGTAATCTGGACCCTGAACCAAAACAACAAAAGTATCAGCAGGCTCCACATCACAAACAGATAAAAAAGTCATCCAGAACATCAAGAACTCTCTTGAAATGAAAAGCTGTGATTTCAATTTCACTACAAGGCAGTTGAGATTTTTTAAATCAGTATCATCCACGTTTCTAGTTAGCCACGGAAAGTAACAAATAAAGCAATTGTTGAAAGATGACAATGAAAGCTTTCTTCAGAAAATGATGGTGCATAAAATGCCCGATGCCAAAATTCTGTCAAATAATTTATGCAGCAGCTGTTTTCAAAAGAAACATTCATACACACGATGGCCAAAGGTCTGAGGTCAGGTGAGGATGGGATAGCCGGGAGAAAGCTAGAGCAGGATCCCTGTCTGACAGCTCAGGGCCTGCTCTCAGAAGCGGCACCTCTCCTAAGCCTGAGCAAGGGGTTCACCATCTAGTTCCCTAAATACAGAGAGATGTCAGCGACCACAGAGCTCTACCCACAGCAATATAACTCACTTGTTTATTAACACAAACTTATGTAAAATTCATATATTTTCTTTTCAAAGTCTTATCCCACTCCATTTTTTCTTCTTTGCGGGGGAAGCAAGAGGCAACTCACGGGCCATTGGACCTGACTAACTGGTCTCAGGTTTCTACAAAAATGTGTCTCTACTCCAAGGCAAGGTGTAAATGTCTGCAGGGCAATCATCTGTCACACTAACAGCTCCCTAATGACACGCTGCAATCCAATAAAGAAGTTCATTTGCCACAGACTTACTTCTGCATACACATTTTTCAGATGGACAGAGCGACTGCCTACACAGCTGTCTGCAATATAAGCAAATCAAGGCAGTAACTAAACGAAACATTTATCTCACAGGAAAAAGAAAAAAAGAAAACCTGAATTGTACACCTCATATGCAACAATTGAGATTTGACCAGTGCTAGACATCACAGGCAGAGTTTTACACGCCAACTTTTTTTTATGTACTGTATATATTTCCCTTCTTAACACCACCAGTTCCCCCAACCCTCCCTTCTCTTAAACACCCAAAATAGGGCGGCTGAAAACAACCGCAACAGAACTAGTACAACTCACGTATTCAATGTATCTACAGGGAAATACATTTTGAAGAGCGATGTACTTCTTCTAAAGTGGACTTCCTGTGAACTTCAGAAGTAAAATGAAAACCTGGCAGTTGCAAACACAGTCATCAACCAAAAGCTACTTCCTACCAGTCAAAGAACATTTGTGCACTAGTTGCAGTTCTGGCAGTTAATAAACTGGTATGTTTTAGACGTGCTACACAATTTACATACACTTAATATATACTGAGCTTAGTAACCGTTACTTCAAGTACCCACAAATACACTATGGGAAATAATTCAAGTGTTCTGAAGAGTCTTACAACAATACAATGGCTAATCTTACTATGTACACTGGACGCGCCATCAAAAATGGAAGTTGTGAATTTAAGCTGATTGCTTCCAAGTGCAATAACCCTTTCTCAAAACACAGCAAATAAATAGGATATGTAGGCAGAATTTTGGGTAGATTTCATCTCAGAAACAAATATTCTATTTTCTGAAGGATGCTGTCAAGCTTCTTACAA
This sequence comes from Regulus satrapa, assembly GCA_013396955.1. Taxonomy (NCBI): domain Eukaryota; kingdom Metazoa; phylum Chordata; class Aves; order Passeriformes; family Regulidae; genus Regulus; species Regulus satrapa. The sequence continues at coordinate 26,550 of VWZN01009623.1, forward strand.
CAATTTCCATAAAATAAAGGAAATCTATGAACTGGTCATTCATATCATTCTCCATACAAACTAGATAGAGTTCTTAAATTGCAAAAATTGTTCTAGCACAAAGCTCATTAACTGCCTTTTAGGGTCAATGTCATATTTCTTTTTCTTTGTACTGTATGACTTGAGAGTTTCACTTCACAGAATGACTGAGAAATATCTAAAGCACAAAGGGAAAAAAAAAAATAATCCAAATTTCAGCTAAGTATGAGCCTATTAGCAAAGTCAGCCAACAAATCCAGTTCTTCATTGTTGTAAGGAAAGAGTTTACCTAGGCTCCTTCAGCTCTGGAGTGAACTTGCTGGATACACTGGGCTGTGCTTTAATGGAACAGTATCTTTCCTCAACCAGTCCTTTCTCCAGAAGTTTGTATAAAGCTTTGTTTACATTTACAAACTAGAAAATCCTCCCTTTCCTCTACTCCCACAGACTCCTAATGCAACATAAAGCGATAGGATGGCTTTGATGTATTTAACACATCCAACAGAGAGACGTAATGCCTTCAACAACTTTCCCCTTCACCTCGGCCAGCAGAGGTGCCCCGTCTCAAAGGGCCGAGCGAGGCTGCCGAAGAAGAAAGGCCGTTCACCTACCCTGGCAAAGGCTAAAGGAACTTTGCCAGGATCTGCCTTCTCACGTCATAACATCTATACGTCTTACCCTCCTGGTTCTGCAGCCCGTAGGTGGATCTAAATCCTCACTCTCCTTACAGCTTTACCCGATTCTCTGTGAAACAACCTTTTTTCTGGCAGCACTATTACCACAGCCCTGCAATGGCAGAAACAGTACTCTTTCTATCGTTTCTACACACACTTTTACCCCTTTTCTTTGAGTCAGCGCTCGACGAGAACTCTCTGGACAGCTCCAGACATGTCACACCATGTCATTTTCTCATGCGTTTTCTAAAGATGTTTCGCTTTTGCTCTCCGGTTTCCCAACCTAACAGAGCAACTGTGTACAAAGCTTGGAAACACGCCACTGCCTTGCAATTGCCATTTGCTGGGAGGCTGCGTATCTGGGAACATTGCACTGACTTGCCGTTTATTTTTCTCACAGTCCCTCTTGATGCTAAATCAATAAGATCAATAGAGGTAAGTCTTACAATCCAATGAACAGTCACTACTTGTCCCATCTTCGATGATTAAAAACTTCATCACAGTCACGTTACTGTACGCCAGCTCCACGTCCTTCCCCGAGAGCACACGGCGCCCAGCAGCGCTGTGCCAACACTGAGAGCCAACAGCAACAGCCGCGTCTCCACAATCCATGGGCGAGGAGGTCCCTGCGCATCCCCAAAAAGCGCTCCCGTGGCACAGACGCCCCGCCAAAGGCGTCTCCGATGGAAACAAACCCATAGAGCGGCATAAAGGGACAAACATCCGAAGCCGGACACGAACTCTCGTAACTCAGTTTAAAAACAAAAAACAAAAAACAAAAAACAAAAAAAAACAAAAAAAAAAAAAAAAAAAAAAAAAAAAAAAAAAAAAAAAAAAAAAAAAAAAAAAAAAAAAAAAAAAAAACCAAACCAAAAAACCCTGAATCTTTAAAAAAGCCTGTTCCGGAAAGAGGAACACGAAATACTCGTCTAGGGGGTTACATAGACTGGAAAAGACAGCTTAATAGCACGTTACAACTAAAGTGATTAGTTGTGTTGGCATGGAGTCCAAAGAGTTATATTTTTCGCGTTCAGATTAAGAAACTGACAAAAGACAAGTGAATTCCACAAAGTTGAAACTAAAACCCCTTATCTGCGCTAAACTTTAAGCAACAAGGTTAATTACAAATGCCCACGACTTCTACAAAACATTACTCCATTCAAGAAAAAAAAAAAAAAA
>VWZN01009623.1:29078-42919 GCA_013396955.1 Regulus satrapa
GTGAGGGGACGGCGGCGGGCGCTCCCCCTCCGGGGCCGCGGCCCCTTCGTACGGCGTTCCGCGCCCCCCCTTCGCGCTCCGGCGGAGCCGGTGCTCGGGGAGCCCTGCCGGTGTTACGTGAGCCGGTGGCAGCGGCAGAGCTGCCCTCCGGGAACCCCCTGCTCGCTTGAGCCATGAGTGGATCAGGAGAAGCGGCTCTCCCGTTGGCGCGGGTGGGCGGGAAAGAAAAACCTCAAAAAAGGCTTGATCCGGGGAGGTGGAGCTGGCGGCGTGGGTTTTGGGGGTTTGTTCCCGTGCAAAACTCGGCCGGGCACGGTGCCGCCTTCTTGGCAGGCGTGTGCCCCGGGGCGCGGTGCGAGGCCGGGTGTCTGGGCAGATAGGGTGGCTCGGAGCTGGCGATGGCACCAGCCCCGGGGTGCGGCGGGCAGGAGCGGGGCGAGTGGTAAGCCAGGGGCTGGTTCCAGCCATCCTGGAACAGGGATGCCTTCCGGGAAAGAGCAGGGAATGCAGTCCGAGTGGATAGCGCTGACCCTCTTCCACTCCCCCGTATCTTCGCAGTGATGGGCGTTCTTTTTTTTCATCACTCAGCCGTGTGAAACAGTCACGATGGTGGATGGGATCACACCTTTTTGATTTTTTTTTTTTTTTAATATACAGTCCCGATAGGAATGTAGAAGAAAACAGCAGTAAGGAGAAGCCTTCTGAAGGACAGAGAGGTTGAGGCAATCCCAGCCCCCACTGTGCCTTCTCAGTTTATTTTTGTTTGCAAGGAGGTGAAGGTGCTCCCTGAGCTCAGTGGCAACCCAAGCAGGGAGGCCAGACAGCAAAGCTCAGTGCAAAGGGATCCATCCACTCGAGCTACCAACTCTGAGTCATGCAGCTGCTATTAATACACCTCGCCCTCCGACTGGCTGATAAAGAGAGGTTGGGAGAACTATGAGGAATTTTCAATTACAAGCTGCTTCAGAAAGAATAAGAACATTTTTGGGTGAATTGGAGATGGGGAGAAGGGGAAGAGGAGGAAAGCAGCCTGGAAAACGAGGAATAATCTCCCAGAGAATTTGTGGGAGCCTTACTGGCTAAATATTTTTAGGGTTTTTTTACAAAATTTGAAGAACATTCTGATAAGATAAATGACCACACAACAGAAACTATTATACAATTAAATTTAATTATTGATATAAGCTTGAACATAATTACTTTTTCTGAAGACGTTTGTGATATTGTTACACATTTTGTTGTATATTTCAAACAAGCATTTATTTTAAGAGTCATCATCAGAGAATCTGAACATCTCAGTCTATTAAAGATGCATTAAATTTCTTCACATGGGCTAAAATTTCATTTCCAGCTTTGTTTGTGCCATTTTGCTCCAAGGGAGAAGTGATGGTGGCTAGTTCCTTCTTGTCTCTGTTGTTCTTCATTTAGAAAAACATCCTAGGGTGAAACAGTATTTTAGTACTTTTGTAAATGTACTTTAACAGTACATTAAACTTCTAAGGCATCTTGCAGCGTCTGCAGATATGCAGTTTCACAGACCAGCCACCGTTAGTATCCATTGTACTGTCCTCTCTTCAGATGGCCTTTACCTGCAGGCCAGAGCAAGGGAAATAAAACAAACAAACAAATGCAGAAAAACAAACCCCATTTCATTCAGGCGCTTAAATAAATTCACTATGATTCACTGCAGTACACAGAAAAAAAAAAAAAAAAGTGTTTTCTGTAGCTGACCGAATTAAAGGCTTGCTTTCTTCTGAAATAGTCCGTTCTGAACTGGCTCAAATATAGGATTATTGCACTAGGGCTTGGTTTCATTAGTGGTCTTGATAGCATGGGGAAGCCAGTTCCTTTCAGTCTGTGCATTATCGCTGCAGGATACGCTTTATCTCTTATCCTGTTACGTGAAGAATATTATTGCTCAGAAATGTCAAGGTAAATAATAGTCTTATCTTCCTTGTCAACAGTATAATGTGGTTTTCTTCTCACCTTGCTTCCTTAACAAGGGGTAAAATTGCAGTTTGTCTGATAAAACAGGGCAGTAAAAACAGAGGTGTAGTTAGAGATCATATTCTTTGTAGCCATGAAACTGAAACTACAGAAAGAACTACAAGCAGTAAAGAGAGCTTTCAGATACCCCTATCAACTTAAATTACACTGTTCTTTAAGAGGTAGGTTATAAAGATAAAGCTAATGATAAGAAGGCCGCAACTGCAAGACATAAAAGTTTATCTTTCAGCAGTAGTGCCAAAACCCAGCTCTCCATAAAAAATAAAAAAAAAAACATTTTAAACTTCCATTGTCTGATCTGAGAAATCAATCTTAGAATCTTTTTAGAAAGTAAAGATTTTTGGGCCAAGGTTTCTATTCATCAGTGCCCCTGCAAAAGCATAAAGCACCAGTCAGTGAATACCCAGCTGTATGTTGGGATCTACTTTTATTAAAACCAAATGTACAGTTCAAGGGGCATTTACCAGACCAGGCATTTTGGAAGGGGGAACTGAGAAAACACCATGAGAAATTTCTGATTTCCTCTTTTTTATTTTCAAATGGTATGCAAAACACCTTGATGTCACCTAATTCAATTTTGATTTATGCCACCAGCCTGGACAGAAGCATAGGGCTGCCCATACCATGGAACAGCTAGACATGGACTTGGCCAGGACGCCTGGAAGGCAGCCATTCTGGGAATAATTATACATGTGACTCAACACACACACTCAGCTATTAATATGTTTACAGAAGCAGACCTGATGTCGTCTAAAATTATTGCAGGGTAATTTTATTAATTGAGTAACACCGAGTTCTTTTTCTTTTGTTAGTTTTTGAATCACAATAAAAGGATGCCTAATACCTTGCCTTAATGGACTTTGATAGTAATTATTTTTCCAAAAAGTGTGTTAGATTGCCCGTTAAAGTCTTTGCTAGAAACAAATGGAGTTTAAAGTATTCTGTGGTCATCAGATGAATCCAATTCACAGATATTTTAAGAATTTGATGAAATTCCATTATATGTCTAAAGTAGGAATATTTCTGTCACTTATTAAATTTGTCTGTCATTTAAAATTAAATTTATCTAGTTCCAGAAATTGTTTTTCATGCCAGATTTCAATAAAAATAAAAGGGTTCCAGTAGCAACACTGACAATTCCAAGTCGCCTTCATTGTGTGCATATGTACAGTCTTAGTTTGATCAAGTTCAAAAGGCAAAATACGGCATGATCCTGGGGAATTTATGCTTTGCCTCTCTGAAATACCATAGGCGTGTGAAGTTTATTCAGGTGTCCTCCAGGGCCAAGATCCTGCACTTGGGCAGCACCTCAGGAATGCTCAGCTCCAGTAAAGAACCCCAGGAGTCCATGCCCAGGATAATCTCCTGCACAAGTGTTGTAATGAGGGTGTGCAGAGACACACGGCGAGCAGAAAGGCTGAAAACACCTGAACAGCAGTAGGCAGGGTACTCTGCTACGGAGCTGCCGTGTTGGCTGCTGGCTCCGAGTCACGGCCATCCTTTCACCCATTGATTTGATCACCCAGCCCAGGAGGCTTAGCCTCTGACATTCACTGTGAAGCCTGGCTGGCCAGCAAACACCTTTCCCACTGAAAATCCAACGTGTTGTTCGCAAGGGCTTTTGTCCTGCAGCCCGATAAATTCCTGCCAGTGTAAGATTTAAGAAGATTGTTTCTCTTGCTGACTGTGCTCTCCAGAAGCCTAAGACTCTGGTGAGTAAGAAGCCCAAAGGCTTTATGACTGATGTTCTGTAACACATGGTGACTTCTTTCAGTGACAGATTTTTGACTTCTTCCTGCTATTTAGTCTCTGGTACTACAGCAAAGATACCATAGGGGTGTCCACCTATCTCAGAGTCAAATCTTAGTACCTTTTCTACTCAAGACAGGGAGTAGTATAATCACTTGTAGAGGCGTATGTTTATTTAAGTGCCAAATATAGATCTCAGCAACTCATCCTAAGTGAATCAGTATTCTCATCTCTTGGTATTTATTTAACTTTTGTACATAAAGTGTGTTTTATGCAGCACTTACATCTATTATTTCAATTATCTTTATAGTGTTATGGTTTGGGTTTTTTTGCAGCTCTGTAATTGCTCAAGAGACGGGTTAAAAAAAAAAGCTGCTTGTAGCTAAGGTTGAGGCAAGCTGTCTGATTTCTTGTATGTCACTGCTCTTGTGTCGTGTTACCCAAACATGCCTTCCTTCACTGATACATAAGGTTGTCTAACAGCTGACACTTAGCTGCAGTTCCTGCTTGTGTCCACTTAATATTTTTAGCCCATTCATCGTTATTATGACAAGTACAAGTTGTTCTGCAGTGACAGCCCTTGCTTTTTTAGTGGCAGTGTTTATTTAGTTCAAACGTAATAGTAGTTGTGTTATGTCCATAGCACTGGAAGTCAAAGTCATTGATAACCATATTCACTTCAGCAAAATAATGTTATAACAAAACAAAATAGTATGTAAGGTACTAAGCAGTTAAAGGCACCAATGTAGACAATTTTTTTTGAAGAATCCATTTCTCTAGGGAAAAAAAAAAAATTACTAGGGAATTGGCTGCAAGTGTTTGAAAACTTGAAAAATGTAGACCTGTTAGAACCAAAGCAAGTGCTTTTGGGAGTTGTGTTATTGTTGGGTTTATGCTTTGTGGGTTTTTTTGTTTGTTTTTCCTAAGATGGATGTGCGCTGTTCCAAGAGACAGCGATGCACTCTGGGAATAAATTAAATCATAATAAAAGGTAGAGATTTTAACTAGGAATCCATCTCTGCAGTATTTTTAGGTTCTGGTCCCTTTTAATTTTACTGCATTAACTTGCTTCTTTATTAACAGGAAGAAATAAAACCATGGGAGGAGTGTTACAACTTTTCAGGCAAAATATAATCTCAACATTTTATCATCTCCCAGTTTTACAAAAATATAGATGTCAAAACCTCAAAATAGACATACATATTTCTTTACAAATCCAGCCTTTTTTGAATTTGGGAAATTTGTGGAATACTTTATATATATTGGGAGGGGGGAATTTAAATAGGTTTGTGTTTTCCAGATATGGGACATTTTTGATGGCATGCCAGTAGCATCACAAAAGATGAAAAAAATTACTAAACCCCATTCTTGACAAAGTTTCTTATAGCTAAACCTTAATCATGAAACTGCTTTAAAAAATAGCAAAAACTCAAAAAACACCTCAGCATTAACATTATGTAGAGGTAGCAAGAGACTGAATACAATTCCTCTCTTATTGTAAATGTTCTATGCCTCCACTGAAATCACTGACTTATTTCAGAGTTAATCTGCCAGCACTGAGTACAACATTTTAAGTCCATAGACATTCTAAACTTCTGAAGGAATTTAGGAACAAAAAGGCTGAGCTGATATTAGCAAAAGCATGTATCATTAAAACCAGCTAACAGCTCTACTGCTGAAGCAGATGTCCCCACAGATTATTTTTTTCCACCTCACAAGCATAAAAAGTGAGGAATGTATCAAGGCACTTCCTTTGTTGAACCAGAATACCACAAAACTTTATCATCAGCACACCAACAAAGATGTAATTTGGGGGCATGAAGGTAATTTAGCCTTAAGAGGGCACAAGCTTTTGCAGCAGCTATGCTGCAATTGAAACTTAATCAGATCAAATCACCCTTCACTGAAGTTCATAAAAGAGAAACAAGGCAGGAAAAGGAGAAAGGTAAGATAATGTTAGGGTGCTAAGATCTTCAATGTGCTGTGTCTCCCAGTATGTTTTTAAAGGATGCTTTTTTTTTTCATTTCACTGTGTAAAGTCTGAAAGATTAAAGAGTATTTATTTGCCTTTAAAAAAATTAGTAAAAGATGCACTTTTTAACTACCCTTAAGGATGCCTCAAAGGCAGTTGGAGAACCAGGTGGGCTACAATGAAATAAGTACCATGACATAGGATTAAACTGAAACAGGAAATTAGTCCCCTTAAGAAATTAAATTCTGCTAACGGTTTTCTGTTTCCTGGTGAACAGAGATTGAAAGGATGGTACATAAGGGCAGATTTGATACTGCAGATGCTGCTGAAGTTGAAATTGCAAAATAGTGGAGTTTCTGCATGAAGCTAGATTGACTTGGATTACATGTGCTTTGAAACAGAGCCCAGTGACTGACTGACTTGGAGTAGCTGTAATCCTGTCCTGTGGCTGAGGCAAGTTTGAGAGCTCTGCCTGGTGTGGATTTCCTGTGAACCAAGAAGTTACTGGACTGCTCAGCCAATCTTCCCAGCTGGCAACACCTCAGTTGTCTTTTTCTTCTTTCCTGATGGATATTTACATACAATTTTTACAAATTTTTTTTTTTTTTTTTTTACAGGGCTTCTACCTTTGTTGCACTTGGTTGTATTTGGCTAACAAGTTTTAAAGTTGTCAAGTAAACTTGCAGAGGAACCTATTTCGATGACAAAAGCTGGGCTGAAAATAAAGTTATAAAACTGAGATCCCCTATGAAATCAGAAGAAATACCTGTCCCGGTTATTTACCTAGTTTAAAATGAACAGGTTTTTTTCCTATATCCTGAACTAATGTTCAGATTAGACTGTGTAGATAACACATTATTAAATTTGATATTTGGCACTAAATGCTACTTGCAGCCTACATTGAAACCAGTAGGTTTGGTTACAACCTTTTCCATCTGAAAATTCAAAATTTTGTTACATCCCAAACTTGAATTCTGGGAATAGGATGAACATCTGTCTTGTGCATGCATCTCTATAGCCCAACTGTTCCTCTTTTGAGTTTAATTAGATGAGATGGAGCCTTCCTCCTGCAAAGATGTCTGGTTTGCTCACTTTTTGTTTCTTTTGAAACAAAATATGTTTCTTGCACCCACCTAATAGATCGAGAATTACTCTGGTTGCCCTGCTGATTGCTCATCATCTTCTGTATGGAGTTTCTTCTACATGGAGCCAGTCAAAATCACTGAGGCTTTGCATTAAAATAAAGGTTTAGTACCTTGAAGATCTTCTCTTTCTTGTTTCTTTACATGATTTCCTATGATTTAAGAACAGCTGAGATTTTTTTTTCCTCCATTGCTTCAGCAATGCCTAAAAACTTCATTTCTGTTGTCAAGCTACAGAAAAATGGGGAAATTTCCTCAGTGTTTGTGTAGAGGGAGCACAGTGTCAAGTTAAGTTTGCGTAAGTTTGAGAAGAAAATACTAATTGTGCACATTATAAATATTAAAAATATTGTTTCCAGAAAAAGACAGCTTTCAATGTAGACAGTACAGTACTTGGTTGTGATCAAGAAAATGTTTAAGATTCATATATGTACAATTATACAATCTAAGCTGAAATCTGTACAGCTCTGGTTGTTGCAGTCTAGAAGGCCAGAATTAGGAGACATTTGGATACGTGGATAAAAGGCCTGCACCTGAATTAGAACATTTTGCCTAAGAAATTAAATAAATAAGAAGAGATTCAAATATGCAGGCCTGAGGCTTAAGAAAGGACAAAACAAATGAAAAAAAAACCTTGAAAAACAAAGCCAACCCTTCTCTGAGCACTGCAAAGGAATGGAAAACGAAGAGGGAGTGAGTGCCCTGTTTGCATCCTGTGGACACAAAAGGAGCTAAGCAGAAAAGAGCTGGCTTGAAACCTTCTTTTGGAAGGATATGTCTTGTTGTATTTCTGTTAACAATCCAGGCAACTGCGAAAAGGCATGGTATAAATTTGGAATTGTGATGTAATTGCAGTAATGTGTGAAAAGCCTGGGCAGACTAACTCAGCGTAGATGTGCTCAGGGCTAGCAGTCCTCTGAATCTAAAACCTCCCTTTAAGCCTGGGGTTGCAGCAGCTCCTAGAAGGGAAGACTCTGTAAAAAAACAATCTTCCTGGGGCAACAAGGATTATTTGTTGTCTTCACATGTCATCGCCTATAAAAAAAAGCATAAAATCACTAACAAGTGACTAACAAAAAGCAAGAGCCCTCAGGATGGTGAGTAGGAAAGGACTGCGGAGGACTGGGATCAACAAACCCAAATTACATGGTGTTGCTTCAACACACAGTATCCTGGATTGAAGCTGGTGGTCGATACACTGAACTTGAGGTACGGTGCCAGTGAACAAAGTATTTCCTAAGGGGTTAAGTAGCTGTCACCTGCCCTAAGAAATCAGGGCACTACTCTAAGTTATGACTACCATCTTTTAGGGAAAGTGTAATTGCTATCCCATTTTCCTTTCTTTTCCTCCTTTCTAAGTTCTGTTTTATTAAGCTGTTTGTGAATAGGAAAGAGACTATTTTAAGGTAACTTTTAGATTTTTCTTCACGGTCTAGCAAATGGATTTTAAGTACAAAAATAGGATAGAGAATGTGGTTTGAGAGCTTCCATTTTCTCAGTCTTGTAGTACAAGAGGAAGCAGGCTGTGTAGCTGACAGCTCTGACTGTTGTCTTTTCATCAAATAACAAAATAGGCTGCAAAACTCGCTGTTCTAGGATGTCATTAAAGTCAAAAAGAACAGTGGGAGTCTAAGAGAGAGGACAATATTCTCTTGTCCTGGATTATTGTATTTTTGGATACTCGTGTTATTTACATAAGAGGTGCTAAAAGAAAAAAAAAAAAAAACAAACAAACAAACAAAAAAAAAAAACCACACAAAAAAACCACAAACCCCAGCCTGAAACACGAAGTTTAAACAAGTTAGTAGTTAGGATGAAGTCTCCATCACCCCAATTCTGTCAAAAATATATTTGAGTTTGCTTTGGTTTTGCATCTTTTCAAAAGCACTGGGAATCGACAATAGTCGCAGATATACAGCTAGGCTAAATGAATATAATTCTGCATGGCAAGTTATATGCTTCAGTGAACTCAACATTTTCTTAGAAATAAAACTATGTTTAGCCCACAGAGAGAGCATGTCAGTGATCAAACTATACATGCCTCAAGGAAAAAGGGAGGAAGGAATCTCTAAGGTTTAATTCTGTAAAGCAAAGTTTCAAAGAGACTGCTGAAGAGCAAGTAATTGCTCCAAACTCTTTTTCTGAAAGGTCATTTTTTAGTTCCCTTTAGGAGTATGTACCCTTTAGGGGGAATGTAAGAAATATATGGTACACAGCTGTTCAGAAAATCCTTAATTACCGTAGGAAATCAGTTCTTTCAGGCAATGTAGGCTTTTGGGAACTTATTTAGGCAGAGATCCATTTCAGATGTTACCAAAGAACTATTTGGGCTTGGAAAACCTTGTTCACAAATGCACCAGACCATGAAAATGGTGAGATGGATTTCTAGCTCTTCTAAGAAATGTAAATTTTTAAGTTAAACTGTAATAGCCAACTATTAAGATGTTACTCAAAAGTGCTACCGTTTCCTGTGGAAGGGTTTGTTGTGGTTGCACCCAAGATTCTTTTTTAGCTGACTGTATTTGCAAAGGCTCATTCATTCTCCCGCGTATCCAAAATCCGATGACAGTAGTATCTGGCTTTACAACTGTATGGAAGAAGAGAGTCCAGCTCTCCCTGTAACCTGCTCATCTTCCAGTTAGTGGCATAGTCACAGTATTACTGCCAGTGGTAGCAGAGCAGAACACAACATTTTTGCTTACGTGGCTTTTTCATTAGTAGTCATATGATAAAACTGAAACACCACATCCTGCAAAATATAGTAAGGATTGCTATATTTTTGTATTGTATTGTTAAAGTGGTTTTACTAGCAGAATCAAGATATGCCTGAAATCTGCATAAGGGCTTTAAATCCAGATATCGTGAGTAAAACCAGCAGCAGTACTGTCACATGCACATGTAGGCACATTCTCTGCCCACTTCTTCACTTCTGCTGAGTGGCTGCTGAAATTTTTTCATCAAAACTAAAGCCTTCAGAGAAATGCTTTAGAGAAGGTTCAGGCTTTCTTCAGGATGTTAGTATAATTAGATGTCGTTTTCTTTGCATTACATTCTCAAAATCCCTGGAAGAGAGTTTTAATTGCTAACACTTTTGTTCATCAGTATAAGATACTCAGTGTGCTGATCTGCATCTTAATATATTCAGATATATCAGTTACAAAAATATTTCTGTAATACCTAATGTTCTCTATTACTTAAAAGCTCACTACATTCTATCGCAGTAAGATAAAATACAGGGTAAAGTTAGTCTCAAATAAGCTAGGAGTGTCATTAGTAGTACTGATAATTTTAGTGAAAGAACTGCTCATATGCATTTTGGTTTGCAGAACTGGTGATCTAATTTTTTTTCCAGATTCAGTGAAATATAAACCACTGGACTGGTATTTCTCCTACAAAACAGGCAAAGCCAGAAAGAAATTTGTGAGGAAAAAAAGATAATTCAGCAAGTCAATGAAAGATGAATTAAAAGATACTGTTTATCCTAAATTTAGCTGTGACTGTTATATTTCTTTGCACAAGATGTCAGAGCTATAGCAAAAGTCTGGGGAAAGAACACAGGATTTTCCCTCAGTTTTTTTCCTTGTGAAGCAGAGGCAGATAAACTTAAGACATTGATCCTGCAGGGAAGGATGTGGGTAATTCTGGTTTCATATTTGGTCTAGGTGGCTGTATCTCAGCTGTCTTTTGAGGGATGTTCCACACTCATCCTGTAGGACAAGAAATGTACTTTGTCATGCATAAACCCAGCTGTGCAGCATGAGAGAGAGCCTGAGAGAGCCTCAGAGGCTGGTTCTCAGTACAGACAGCTCAGCCTTGGCCACCACTCTGCATCAGTAGAGAGACAGGATGCCCACGGGCTGTCTGTGAGCATTTCTGCGGGTGCCACATGGGCTGACATCTCCACGAGGGACAGGTACATCTTGATGCAGGTTGTGTTCCAGAGTGGTGCTGGAGGGTGAGTGCAAAAAACTTCTGTTTACTTCTACTAAATTATGATACTCTCAAATAAAAGCATGGAACTGTTTGGCCTTGTGTTTGAATTCAAGTATTTTAGCTTCAGTCAAATTTCAGTGTTTGTAATAAAACAGATGTGAAAATACAAGTATTTTGCCTGTAGCTGTTGTGTGACAACCTGGTCTTTCATGCAGTGAGGCTGGTCTTCTGTATGCAGCTGCTGGTATGTTCACAGTGCCAGGAACTTTTCCTCCTTTCACACCTCTAAAGTATTAACCCAGAATAGGTAGATACAAAAGGAAACTAATTCGGTCCAATTAACTGGATGTCCCACCTAGAAAATGGTAGAGACAGGAGCAGTTCTGCAGTGACTGCAACAATGAGGACCCAGGAAACAGCCCACACACTCCTATCCTCCTTCAATAAACGAACAGTAACTTCTGGAAAAGCATTTGCTTCTACATTACGTAAAGGCATAGTTCAAATTTCCCCCACCTTAGCAAGACTGCAGTCTACAGATAAAAGCTGACAAGTGCAAAAAACACCCATCCTGAAATCACAGCTGCAAGCAACTCAGCGAGACCAAGATGTTACAAGGAAACTTCGACAGACGTTTTGCTTTTAAGGTTACTTAAAGAAGTGTCATGATTAATTCCGGAGGGCATAAAAGCTGCAGCTAGACATTCATTGACTTGTCTTTGCCCAGGCCTCCACATTGGCACTGTAAGCCTAGCTCTGCAGCACAGCAGGACTCTGCTAACTTCACAGCTGTTCCCATTTAAATCACAGAATCTGGCCTGCTTTAAGACTTGAGAGCTGTGTGGTTCTGTTACCCCTTCTGTTGCCCTTGTTTCCACGCAGAAAACAGAAGTGTATAAAAGAGTAGCAGGGCAGGGTGTAGCCTCAGCAGATTGGAACCACAGCAGTATCGCTATGGGCCGCTAACCCCAACTTTGTGCCCACACTTTGGCAAGGAGCCTTCGGAGCGGTGCGGGAGAAACCTACGGCGTGCTATGCACACGCCAGCACAGCACTCTGCCTTGAAATAAGAACCGACAGGCAGAGCCGGCAGAGTACATTGGAAGCATTGTTTTATTGCTGCTTTACTGCTGAGATTGCTGAACGGTCACGAAAATGCCTGGCGCTGCTGCCGCACTGTTCCAGCAGGACGTGACCTGCTGCAGGAGATAGCCGCACACTGCGCCTCTTTGGAGTGCAGCAGCAGCTCATGTGAATGCTGAAGAACTGGAAATATCAGCAGAGTTCTCTCTATGCATCTGAGTTTCCAGCAGCTGGACTAGTGCCAGCTAAACTGGCACAATTTAAAAGTCAAATAGAATTTCTACACCAGCCAGAGCGTGTCAGCTGGACTAAACCCGCATAGAAGCTGGTCCCAGGGAAGTGGAGTGGCTCCTCGCCCCAGCCCTGCTGGCCAACACCACCAGCCGGGCCCCACAGCTTTGGGTCATTTTATTCATTTCCTATGCTTAAAGGTCCTTGACTGCACACAGCAATCTTGGATTACAAAGGGGCATAGGCTACATCTCAACTGTTTTATGTGCTGCCAAGAAAAAAGAGGACTTGGGTCAAGCCCAATCTAGCCAAACACAGAATTGTCAAACCAAGGCTTTCAATAAATTGCTTCCCAGAAAGTCACAAGGCTGGTATTAAAGAAACAAAACTCACGAGGACTTAATAATAGTTTGGGGTTCTCTTTTTAAAATTTTTTTCCACGTTCTTATATTCAGGTTTCTCTTCAAACCTGGGAAGAGAACTTACTTGCTTGAGTTTAGATTTTCAATTCCACCAGATTTTAAAAGGACATAAGTGAAGAATTTTACTACAGTATTTTAAAAATCACAAAATTTAGCAACTTTTAAAACACTACTGATGATATTCCTGATGTGCTCTACATGCTTCTAGGACCCCCAAGAGGGAAGGACCCTTGTTTGTAACTCCACTTACACCTGTCAGAGGAGGAGCATACCCCATAAGCTTATTACAGCCTGTATTCCCATGAAGTCCCAAATGTCCAAGTACTTACTGGTAAGCTTGCAGCTGGTTTTGCAACCTCTTTTATATTGTTAAGATGTAACAGATATGAGCATTCACATCCATAAACATAAACATCCATAAATTTGCAGCATCACATGGTGTGATTCTTGGGGCAGTCCTGTGGTGGCCCAGGATCAATGATCCTTATTGGTCTATTCTAACTCAGGATATTCTATATTCTATTCAGTAATTGCAACCTTGTCCTTCTCCACATGTACATTAGATACATGGAATTATCTAATTTGGCCTCTCACACAACTGCCAGTGTATAATTTAAGAAGCTGAGCCCCGGTATTGCTTTATACACTGATTAGCATTTTAATTTTTGTTATATTGCTTATGACTTGCAATGACTGTGAATAACTGCAGCAAGGTTTATTTGAAATTACAGCCTTTGACCAGACAGCATTTTGACATACATGCATTTCATTCAGCCTCCCCAGCTCTTCACATTTTCTACCTCTGGCTGTAAAAATCTGATGAGCACTTTTTCTCCCCTTCACTGCTGGTACGTGCTGCATATCCAGGACTGTGAAGGAGACGGAGCCCGAGCTCACTGTGCCTCCTGGTGGACGCACCAACCCCTGCCTCAGCGCACTCACTACCTTTGGGCACCACTCTTTCTCTAAGAACCTTGTACTGAAGCCTTTCTCACTGGGTGCAGTGGAGCTGCTTCCCATTGCAAACCAATAGACTGTCGATAAGAGGAAATTAATTCCTTCGTAGAGGTTTGTA
This sequence comes from Regulus satrapa, assembly GCA_013396955.1. NCBI lineage: Eukaryota > Metazoa > Chordata > Aves > Passeriformes > Regulidae > Regulus > Regulus satrapa. The sequence goes on from VWZN01009623.1 coordinate 42,693, forward strand.
CGAAGAGGTGTTTTTCAAAGGTAGAAAAGATCAGCATGCAGGACCTTTTTCATTGCTCATTCACTTGCTACCAACAGCACAGCAGGTCTTGCAGCATCTAGAGCAACTGACATTCTTGCTTGATGGAGAGATTTCACTTACACTTTGTTGCACACCTTCTTACAAAACAACTGTATGGACTTCTGGGAAGAGAGTGGAAATGTGTTACTGAGAATTCATAACAGTGT
>VWZN01009624.1:28867-43187 GCA_013396955.1 Regulus satrapa
TTTTTTTTTTTCCTTTGGTTGATAGTGGACTGAACAGTAACCCCATTGTAACAGAAAAGCATTTAAAACTCACTTTAGGCTGCTCCTTAAATGTGTTTTTGCAGTGGCAATCCCTCTGATGGGAATATTGTGTCCAGCTTTGGGTACTGCACTTGAAGAAAAGTGAAAATTTTTTTTTAGGATATTCACATGAGAAACTTAAAAGGAAAACCTGTAACCAAAATGCACAGCTGCAAGGAAAATGTACCATAAAACTGTGGAAATCTTAGATAGATTTTCAAGAGAAGGAGTAAAATCTCCATCTGTATTTGTTTTTCTCCAAGAAATTCACAGCATTTAGGGTGAACTGCTTAGGGCAGTCTTTCCCATTGTGCTGTTGCCATTGTTTCTTTGAGTATTTTCCAATTCACTTTAGGACAAAGTTCAATTCTTTATAAAAACAAAACTGAATTTTAAAATAGGAAACACTTTAATCATGTATCTGAGAAGTAACAGCATGTTTCTCCTCAAAAATAAGGGGTAAAAAAAAATTAAATTCACATTAATTCCTAAAGGAATTACAGCAGCAATTCTGCATTCTCCAAAGGTGAATAAATTGCAGTTAGAGATAGAAAATATGAACAAACAACATAAGGAAGCAGTTGAAACCTATCAAAAAGACATAGAAGCAAGAAAAGTGAATGAAAATAAACTTCATGAAGAGGTGAGAGGTGCTAATTTTTACTGCCATTTGATTTTCTTTAATTTAAAGTATTTTTATGAAGCTTTATTGGCCAGAGTCCTTGTTCTTACATTTCAGTCTTATCAACATAAGTGGAACTACTTGTGTATGCCTGAAGTATTTGAATATGTCTTTGAAAGTAAGAACCCCTTCAAAAATTCATTCTTTCAAGAAGTATACAGTTCAAAGAATACAGTTCAAAGACATTCCACTCTTAGTATAAATCCAGCATAGCTCAATTAGATTAAAACTTCTCCCATATTAGTATTTTTCTGCCCACATGGGGTTTTTTTTTTTGATGCTAATGCTAAGAATTGTTGGGGCAGAGTGCCTGAAATGGCCTTTGGTTCCAAGACCTTTCCTCTTGCCCATTTTAATAATCCACATAAAAGATGTCGGATTTGAAAAGGATTGAAAAGCAAATGAAGTCCGAGTGGAGCTCCATACTTTGCACTCAGAGGGGGAAGAAGAAATTAAACTAAGATTTAAAAAAAAAAAAAAAAAGAAGTTAGGGAGGCTTGGCCTTAAATCCCTGGGGTAGAGGAAATGCCTTTGTGAAGGAGTGATGATGTGTGCAGGCTNTTTATGAATGAAATGCAATTTCTTACTAACAGGTAGAAAAGATAAGGTTGCTTTATGATGAAACAACAATGATCCAGAGAGAAACGGATATCCGATGTCAGCATAAGATAACTGAAATGGTGGCACTCATGGAAAAGCACAAGGTAAGAGATTCCACGGATTGCTGGGATTTGTTTTGGGGTTAATAATAACCTTTCAAAGCCAGAAAAAGGCCTGAATCTGGGAGAAGGAGGCTGAACACACGCCTGACTTTTCATCTCCTAAAATCAAATTCATTTGAAGATTTTGAAAGCGTGCCTACGAGCAGATAAATTCCATTTACTGAAACTTCCAGGATTATTTTTTATTTTTTAAATTCAGGCTTCCTTTGGTACCATCTGCATGCAGTATCTTTCAGCATCACTTTGGGCTCTTTCTCTGAGATTACTTAGTGACTGTCAGCAGTTTAGCATGACACATTTCAGTTTACCTTTCTATTACTCTCTTTTGCAATATCTTTATGCAGATACCATTCATAAAAACCCTGAATCTTCTGAAGAGCCTAGTTTGAAAAAAATAACCGGTGTTTTAAGACTGGATAACATCTGTAATTGTAACATTCAGTCACATGTTTTGACTTTTTTTTCTCTTTTTGTCGTTGGTTTGTTTTTTTTAAACACAGAACGAATACGATAAAATGGTTGAAGAAAAAGATGCCGAGTTGAAAGCATATAAAATTAAACAGAAAAAGCAATTATCATCAGAAAGAGCACTGGTAAGGAGCACTTTCCAATGTTAAATAATCCAGTGAAGGGGCTGATGTCCTCATGTAGTGGTTTGATACTGGCTAAGTGCTAGGCACGTATTAAAAAAGCCATTTTAATATTATAAATATAAAATTCATCTTAATACTTGCAAAAAACCAACAACATAGCACGTGTTTATGACAATTACCAGCTTTTTAAATTAGGCCAGCAACGTGCCCACCATCAGCACCTTCAGAAATTGGCTCTGCTGGACACAGGAGAAGCTTTAAACAGATTTCCCTCTCCTTTCCTTTCCCTTTCCTTTTTTTCTCTGTGGCTTCCTCCACCCCCCTGAGAGCCAAGCTGTGCTAAACCAACACACCTTGAAGTGTAATATGATTATAAATGCCATCTTTTACTTCTGCTGAATATTTGGGGAAGGGTTAACTGTCTGCCTTAGTGGGAATGAACATTAAAAATCAGCCCACTCATTTGTTTGCTTTTATTTTCTTAAGAGATCTCCTTCTGGGCACTGAAAACTCCAAATGTTTCTAAAAATAAATTGGAGTAGCAGGGTGTTGGTGTCTGCTCTTCCAGATAGTGTGTCATGCTCTGACTTCCCAGTTTGAATATGAAACTTTTGCTTTAAATAGATAGTTAATAGTTAGGTTTTTTTGTTTAAATAGTCAGATTCTGCCCTCTCACCCCTGTTCTCCTGAGTGTTTTAAGGTCTTACCTTAAACCCTTCTGATCAAGTACCTGTTTCTTACAGTACTTCAGTCTTTTTTCAACAAGCTAAAGCAAAGCTTCATCTATAGGATTGAAAACCAGACAGAATTATCTTTTGTATCTAATGAGTATCCCTGTTAATTTCTGTCTCACTTTGGACTGTTTTCTTTTTTCTGTGTTGTGCATCATGAACCCTATCCTTTATTTCATTGTTTTTAGGAAAATGAGCTGTCATGTTTGAAAAGTGAACTGTCGTCCCTCAAGGAACAACTGAAAGCAGAAATGGAAGAAAAGGTGGAGTTTTTTTACTAACTGAGCAGTGGCCTGGGCTTGTGCTCTGGGAGAAGTTATAGGAAATGAAACTGAAGAGAAAAACAGTGATTTTTGAATGCTACTAAATCTGGGCACGTGTTTGTGTGAACTTGGGAACAATCTATGATTACAGAAACTCTGTTCTGCAATTGCACCAAAACGATTTTTATCAATTGAATTCTGGAAAAGAAATATTTTAAATATCTATGAGAATATTACTATTACGCTAAATATTAATATGAAAATAATATTTTTCAAATAAATATGGAATGTTTATTAATATGAATATAAACATGTTTATGAATATTGACTATGAAAACTGGAAATAAATATTTACTTTCTATCCTGTAACTCATTTTTAGGAGAAACTTGTGAAAGAGCGCTCTCAAAATATGATTCCCCAGAGTGAAAAGAAATTCAAGGTAACTTTAATTTTTTAATTTGTTTTAGAATTTTGGTAGTATTTATATGTGCAGAATCATTTGAAGTGCCGTGATCATTTCTTTGCATTCAACAAAACACACCAGAATGCTTTTAACTTAAAATTGTTTAAATGATAGAAAACACAAACTTAATGTTCCTGAGACTCCTGAAACCTGCTTGGATCTAGACAGTGAATCTATTCATGTAAAAAACAGGATTATATTCCTATGGAAGTCAACAAAGTGGAAAAGACAAACATCTCTCTGGTACCTGCAGGAAGCCCTTGGGGCAGCCCAGCACTGAAGTTCTGTGACTCCTAACAGTGAATTTTTCTTGTTGCATTTTTCTGCCTGTATTTCTTACTTCTCTGTAGATGCTTATTATTTTTTTTTTTCCTGTTTTAAAGGAATTTTAAAGGCTGATAACCATTCCATGGAGCTATCAGACAACAGCTTGTGGAATGTCTCATTTTTCTTGCTCAGTTGTTGCTTTATGTCCCTAGAATTGTTTTACTTAGTCTTCAGAAGTGTCCCTTTGTAAAGGCACTTTCTTTTTTTCTCTTTGGAAGGGAAAAAAAGCTTCTACAGCTGTAAAAATTGTAAAAATATCAAAGCATTCCTGACTGCAGAACTTGTCCTTCTTCACTTTTAGGAGTTTGCTTGTGTTTCTCATATTGGAATAATAGAATCCACTACCATTTTGATGTTATCTTTCTAAAAAAGGACTGCATTAAAACTGCAATGCTTCTCACTTTAACTTCTAGTGAAAGGATCCATTTAAGTAACACTAATCTTGACACTGCTATCAGTCCTTCTCTGAAAGCCTTTTCCTGCAGTTTGGTTTGTTTCCATTTTCTTAGACATTTGATGCAGTCCACATTTAGTGGCCACAGTTCAGAATAACCTGAATTTCTGCAGATAAGCATGAAAACCTCATACACAATATACCACGAAACTCAGCTTTTCCTGCTCATTCTCCTCATTTTGGCAACCCAAGAAGGAGTTTCCCATCCCACCCCACTCTGGGTCTTCGTTTCACGTTTGGCTGGAAAGAAAAGAGTTCCACCACATCTCCCAGGTGTCTCCTTGGACACTCAGGCTGTAAACAGGATCATGAGTTTGGCTTTAGATTCTGTACTCACCCCATGAAAGAGAATTTAGAAACACAAACACTTTCTTTCCCAGACATACACAATAAAGACTCCTCCGACAGATAAGCTGCAAGGCGGGAGAAGCACAGAGCTGCTGGCAGAGCAGAGCACCAGGAAAAAGCAGAAAGTGCTGCTCCACCTGGACACTCAGTCAGACAGCTCTGAGCACCACGACCTCCTGGTAAGAGTCAAGAGAACAAAATGGTGCACTGAACAGCTCTTTGTCCTCGCTGCTGTGTCTAAGAATGAAGGTTAAAAGAGCTTGGGCTTCCACATTCTACCCTATTTTTACTGAATTGGTTCTATCTGGAATTGCAGCTGTTTGTATATAATTTGCATTCTTTTTATTGAGGTGTTATGCCTCATAATGACATCTTAACTTTTTTTTTTTTCATACTTTAATATCCTTAGGGGGAGATAAAAAGTGGGTTTTTTTTAATATAGTGTGACTAAGTAACTTTTTAATTTATTAGAGCATAGTCTCGGAGGAAGAAATGTTTAAAAAATTGTATGAAGATTATCCACAAGCTTCACAATTACAATCCACAGCACCAAAAAAGGTAAGTTAGCCTTTCATAAGATGAAATCAAAAATAAGATTAATCTTAATTTAATTCAATTTAAGATTAATTTTCTTTAACTTAAGATTAATCTTAAAATAAGATTAAACAAACACTTCATCAGATTGTTTACAGAACTAATGGATGGCTTTATTTTCCTTCTTAGACACCAGCTCCATCCACTGTGAAATCTCCAGGCTCTGCACTGAAACTCAAAACCATGAGGAGAATGCGTGAGGCGGGCTGGACTGCTGTTTCCAAAATGGACAGGAAAAGGAAAATTAAAGACGTTTTAAAGTTATTCTCTTAAAATGCAGAAATACCCAGTGCCCTGGCATTGCTTCCTGGTGCTACCACAGGGTTGTTGTTCTCTCAGAGTTAGTACTTTGTTGCATTTTTCTGTCATACTCGGTGTGTTGAATTCTATGTTCGTTTTCTGTACACATAGAAACTTTATAGGATCTATAATCACATCCCCCTGCAGAGCATTTTCCACCTTTCCTCCCTTGTGCTGCAAAATGTCGGGATGCAAATCAGCCAAGTTTCAATTTCAAAATAAATAGAACTACATAGAAGAAAGTTGCTTCAAAGATGTTTCCTTCATTAGAAATTCTAGTTTTAAAGAACTCCTTTTAAATTTACTTTTTCTCAATGCATAATACTTTGTGAAAGGAATGTAGCTGTTAAATGTATGCACTTCTACCTGAAGTCCTCTTGCTTTTCCCTATATTTTAATGGCTGTTAGACCTGTTTTTTTAGACTGTTTTGTTTTCAGTGTATTAAAACAGTTTTGAAACTTCTAATATTGAAGTTTCAATGTAATTTCTTGTATTTAAAAATATTTCAGCTTGATAAGGAGTGAAATATGTACATTATAAAATTGTTAAAACAGTGTTAAGTTGCCATTAAATTGTTTAGCTGAAATATAAAGTGTGGGACTAAATGTTGTTGCTTTAAATATTTGAACACAGATGGAAATCACCAGCCAACTTTCCTAGGGACCAGCAGCTTCTGCCACAGAAGTGCAAGGATAGATTAGAACTTTCTATTTCTCTGTTAATCTTTAATTAATCTTGGTTTCACAGCAATGACAAACCCCACTTCAGAAACCCAGGGTTAACAAAAAAAAAAAACTACAAGTACATCTTCAAATATAATGAAAAATCAAAAATCACAGATTCATCTGAAGTGGGAAGCTAAACATATTTGTTGCATTATTTTTGTACAGTCTTATGGATAGGCCAGTAGTTTGGGTTCCTTATGTTGAGCAGTGATGTAAATAAGATTTTTTATATTGTATGTAACTAACAAATATTGCACAAAGATCTGGGAGAATATACTTTATATAATAATACTTATTCTGTAGTATATTAATACTATATTATTATAGTATATTAATTATATAATATACTTTATAATAAGTGCTTTCCCCATGAGCACTTGAAAATGAAAAATTGAAGTCTGTGCTGCCCACTTCTAGACTCCAACAGTAACTAATCAAGTAGAACCTTGATCAATCAAGAACACGAATCCATGGGAATGCCACATAATCCTGCTGATCCCATGAGCGTGTCCCGTGAGCTGTTGTGGAAATCACCTGAAAAATCACCAAAATGTTGCCAGCAGCACTTCGGAAAGCTTGGGGGAAACGCAAAAGCTGTGCAAGGAAACAAAACCAGGAATTCATTCCGTGCTTCCCAGCCCCTTCCTACCGCCAGGTTAGGTGGTGTTCATCCTTCCCCAGGTGAGCAGGGCTCCATTCCAGGCAGTGGTGACCTGGGGACACAAACACCATCACTTCCAGCTGAAACATGGGAAAAAAACTTTCCAAACAAAGCAGTTTTCAAAGCAGGTCCGTGTAGAAACGCAGGGCAAGGAGAGCGTCCCTCAGGTTGCTCTGGAGGGTCCTGGCCTCCAGGAAAACACTGACCCTCATCCATGGAGAAGAGCTTCCAGAAATCCCTGGATAAACCAGGATCCACAAAAGAGTAAGGGAGATAATAAAAATGAGTGCAGGGTGTCAGTGGGGTGAGAAACTGAGGTTTTAGGGAGTTAACGTGGAGTCAGGATGGAGGGAACAGGGCGTTGTCTCTGCTGCTTCTTCTTTTCTTCTTGAACTCCGTGTCCTGCAGTGTTGGCGGCACAAAAATGATTGGCCAAAGATCTGTCACAGTTTCAGTTATGTAGGTGGAGAAGAAATGGTGATTGGTAAAGAAAGGAAAATAAAATATGTTTTTTTATTGTTAACTGGATGAAAATTATTATAAAAGACCTTGAAATTGAAACCCCACACTCTGGGGCCATTTTGGTGGTGGGTTTTCCTAAGCACTCAGTCCGGTGAGGCCAGTGCCAGGTTTTGTAGATAAGATAATAATAAACCTGAAGGCCAAAGAGAGAAAATGTCCACTAGGTCTTTTTTTCCTGACAGAGAACTGAGATCATTGAGTCCCCATCAGCTTGGGAAACCTCCCAGAGGCAGCCAGCGTCCAGGGGCTGAAATCCCACACCCTCCTTCCTGCTTCTCCTCCCTCTTTCCAAACTGATTCTTCTTCCACGTGGGCTGGGAATCCCCTGGAGTCAAGTCAGGGTCACCTGTCCCAGTTGTGTCTCTCCCCATTTCTGGTGCTCCCTCAACCTCCCTCACTGGGATGAGGAACAGGAAAGGTCTTGGCTCAGGGCAGGAACAAAAACCTCCTGGAATCTTCCTCCCGTTTCCAGCCCAAATCCAAGCCTCACCCCAGAGAAGTCCCTGGGAAGGAAGTTAACTCCCCCCAGCCCAAACCAGTCCCCAATGGCCATCCCCCAACACCAGGGGCCAACACCACCAGTGCTGTGCACCCGACGCTGGAATTGAGGCATGGGGATAGTTAACGATGGCAACCAACTGTAGCAATGGAGTTTTATTACGGTTGCCATGGCACTGACCTCTCGATGGTATCGTGGGATAATTTCCATGGCAAATGGTTTGTGCCAGTGTCTTACCATGGTTGCCATGGAAAGAGTCTCTGGCACAGCATTTCCAGGTCTGCTGGCCATGGCTTTGGGCATCAGCAGCGCGTTTGGCTGATGCTCGTTGTGACATCACAGCTCTGGAATTCCAGTGGCACAAGCCCGGAGCTAAAAGGGATCTAGTGCTGGTTTCCATGGCAACTGAGCATCACAACTGGTTCAGGCCTTGCTGTGGCACCACACTTAGGAAGGAATTTAATTATGACCCTGACTTGACTCCAGGGGATTCCCAGCCCACGTGGAAGAAGAATCAGTTTGGAAAGAGGGAGGAGAAGCAGGAAGGAGGGTGTGGGATTTCAGCCCCTGGACGCTGGCTGCCTCTGGGAGGTTTCTCAAGCTGATGGGGACTCAATGATCTCAGTTCTCTGTCAGGAAAAAAAGACCCAGTGGACATTTTCTCTCTTTGGCCTTCAGGTTTATTATTATCTTATCTACAAAACCTGGCACTGGCCTCACAGGACTGAGTGCTTAGGAAAACCTACCACCAAAATTAGGAATTTGGTAGTTGCTGTTGTTATAAACAGCTATTAAATAGTTGGATTTTCGCAAATATTAAAATGGAAAATAGTATATTTAGTGCTAGATTAATATGATAGTTTAGTTCTGCCATTAACAAAGAAATTAGAATTGTTGTAAATATCTTTCTCACAGGATTTTGGTTTTTTAAACAGATAGTAAATCTCTCTCACATTCTTGAAGGAAAGCTTATCAGGAGAGAAAGACAGAAAGTCTGGAGAGAAGAATTTATGACGGAAGAAGTGGACAAAAACGAAGTTCACTTCTCTGTTATAAGGTTTATTAATAAAACAAATAATAAGGAGTATAATAAGGTAAAAAGCAGCCGGCTGGGTGTCTCTTGGCATGCCTCCAAAAAAGAGCACACCCTCATTGTAGAATACGTTTGGTTGAATGCATTCAGTGGGGGGTAGGACATGTGGGAATAATGCAATTCTTCCAATCATACCCTGTCAGCCACTGCCCATATTTGGGATAAATTTACCAATTTGGACCAGGTTGATTGGCAACCTACACTTAATCCAGAAAAGAAATTTATAATCATGTGTTTAGTAAGAAACCATGAAGGTGTTCCTGGAGAAAGATCAAGAAAGGTAAGAATGGAGTGAGGCAATAAACTGCTGGCTTGCCAAGGCAAGGCAGGGGAAGGGAACATGCAAGGATTGCTGGTACTCGAAAGCTGCCAGGACAGAATGCTCTGCCCAGCCTTGATCTCACCTGGGCCATCTCTAATCCGCACCTAAAACACTTGGGCTACCTCTTTCTTTCATATGCAAAAGAACTGTCATTCTGGTCCTGTAGCCCAAGAGCTCAATGCAAATTGTCCATCCAAAATTCAAGATATGCACAGATCGGTGCCAGACAATATCTGCCCAGAGAAGATGAATCTGGCAGCATGTGTCCTTCCTCTGTTTTCTCTCATTTTCCTGAAACACGAGGCATCCATGAAAGCTTTGAGAGTGGTAGGAGGCGCAGACAGGGCAGGGAAAGACCAGGAAATGTCACCAGAAAGGGGTTTTGAGTTCCAGGTGGGGAAAAGGGTAGCAAGGTAAGGCCTAATTTTAGGGTTAGGGCTAGGGTTAGGTTTAATATTAAGGTTAGGATTCAGAAAACTGCCAAGCCCAGAGCTCGAAGCACAGTGCAGCAACCACGGCAGGCCAAGGGGAACATGGGGCTATGGTCAGGCCTACAACAATGGTTTGGGTTAGGGTTATAGGGTTATGGTTAGGTTCCTAAAAACTGCAAAGCCCAGAGCTCAAAGTACACCCACACTACACCAAGAGTCCCAGGGAACCATCCCCAACAAGGCTCCAAGGCCACCACTGGCTGAGACCTGAGCACAGCTCCCCAAGGGCCCCTGTCCCCACAGAGGATCTCTCAGAGAGAGAGAGATCTGCTCCCCAGAGGATCCCTGGCCTGTGGAATACCAAGATTGCACAACTACAGACACATGGACACACGCACACAGCTACAGGTGTGCCAAAGGGGTTTATTAATCATTGAATCAATCATTCAGTGTCTCTGGACTCAAGGGAAAACAGGGGAGTCATTCAGGGATGATCATCTCCCGATGCTTCCGGAGCGGGCTGGATGTGCATGTCACCGACTCTTACAATCCTAAAACACAGAGCCCAGAACGTGACCCACCAGGAGCCAACAGGACAGGAGAGGGGCCCCAGCCCTCTGTCTGTAGGCACTGCTGACCTACCCACGGAGAGCAAGAGCCAGGCGCTTCTGCCGCAAAGGACCCACCAGTTTTTCAGCCGCAGGGGTCTGGGGACAAGAAGGACTCATTAGAGGCACACAGGGGGGCACTGGGCTGGACTGAGAGGCTGGAGAAAGCAGGGGGGTCCCTGGGGAAGGGGACAACAAAGAGGTGCAGGAGATGCTGTGCTCCTGCCCAGAAGCACTGGGGTCTGGCCAAGAGGCACAGCTGGAGCAGGGGCTGTGTTGTGGGCTGTAGGAAATGTAGAATCAGAAAGAAATTATAAGTATGACCATGTAGCCAAAGAGGCTAAAGAAGGAATTCAGCTTAAAGCATGGTTTGAATAATGCAAAGAAACTGGTCAGGCTTGCCCAAGCACATTCCTTCCCCAAAACTCTCCCAGTAAAGCAAAGACCCTTTTCCTGTCACCTTATAAGGAAAGGCTCAATGCACCCCAAGATAGTCTAATTGATACAAATCCAGTAGCCCCTATAGGTTGTAAACAAATGTTGTTGTATTAGTATACATTAGAAGATTGGTTAGTTAAGAAATAGAATATTCAATGTATTGGTGATATAAACCTCTGTACGAGAGAGCACGGGAGCTCTCTCACTCTCTCTAGATCTTTTTTCTCTCTCACTCTTTCTCGCTCTAGCTGGCTCTCCCTCTCTCGAGCTCTCTCTCTGTCTCTCAATCTCTCCCCCTCTCTGTTCTCATCTTTGTCTTTTGCTCCTACCCTTATCTAGTACCCATCTCTTACCCCTTGCTTTTGCCCCTCTCTCTCCCTCGCTTTGGACCCTTTGCTCCCCTTCTCCCTGACTCGCCCGATTGTCTCCTTTGAGCCTGCTCTGAGCCCTCTCTGCCGGCTCAGAGCAGTGTTCCTGGACTCACGCCCTGAAATAAACTGCTTATTCCTGACTCTTTTACTAGAGGCTTCCGACCGTGTCCTGTACCGTCCATATTGAGAAATAATTTTTTTACAGTGGGCCATCAAAGGGGGCCTGGGGTGACAGGGATGGGAATGCAATGGAGGTCCGGGTCAAGGGGGCTTCTCTGGAAAAACTCTAAGGGGCAGGGAGTTGTCTGGGGTATCAGCAGGGGTGCAATAGGTTGTTCTGGGACAATCTGGGATAGTCTGGGGTGTGCTGGCCATGCAAACGAAGGGTCAGACAATGGCAGAACTCATCGTACCCCCCTGAGGTGTCTTCAGGATCGCAACATTGTCTAAATCCATCTGCATAGAGACTGGGATGCTCCTGGTGTCAGCAAGGGATGAGGGGACTAAACTGTCCCCAAATTCCCAGAGCGAATGCCCTCCAATCCTACCCCCCACTCACCTGCCAGAGATCATGTTCAGTTCCTTGCAGGACTGCCTGGAAAGGAGAAAGAACCGTGATTCTGGATTGGAAACATGTGGGGCAACAAGGCTGCAGGGACCAAAGGGGCAAGGGATGGGAATTCAAGGCCTTCAAGGAGGTTGTGGTGAGATGGGGTGGACCCAAAGACACTGAGAGCTGGGGAGGCCCGAAGGACTGGGCTGAGGATGTGAAATGGAGCCTGTGCAGGATGCGGGGAAGAATAAGGGAATTCCAGCCTAGGGACATGGGAGTGCAACAGAGGGAGTTGGGTCAGAAGAAATAGGAAGGGTGAGAGGAAAACGACAAGACTGGGGGAGGTGAATCCAAGAATGCTGCCAGGAGACTCTACTGCAGTGGCCAGGGAGGAGAGCAAGGGACTGTGAAGAAAAAAGGGAAAGGAATTGGGAATGATCAGTGGGAGGGCATTAATGGACCCCGGGTCAAAGAGGAGATCCCAAGGAGAAGATTTCTGAAGACACCAAAAGGATGAGATGGGTGGCTACAAAGGGCAGGATGTGGGAACACCGTGACATCGCAGCCTCACCTTGGCCTCTGCTGGGGGGCACAGCAGGACGGAGAAGAGCAGGGCCACGGCCAGCACAGCCACCTTCATCTTCCTCTGGCACTGGGCAGCGCTGGGTGAGGCTGCAGCGGGCCAGCAGCACCTTTATCCCTGCCGGGACTCCTCCCTGCGCCCTCCCCGACAGCCCCCAGGCCAAAGCCCGGCTGGGCACAGCCCCAGCCCTGGCCACCAGCCCAGCCCTGGCCCAGAGTCCAGCCCGGCTGCGGCACGGATCCGGCCCCCTGCCCGCATCCCTGCAGCTTCCTGCTCGGGCCAGCTGCCCCTGGAAGGACCCAGGCACCTCTGGGGTACAAGAGGGGTGGCCAGGGAACCAAAAACAGCTGGATTACTTGTGGAGAACACTCCCACTCACAGACAATCCATCCTCCAACAGCCTCCAAAGCCACATCCCCCCATCTCCTGGTTCCCCTCCTCTCCAAGGGCTTTTCCTTCCAGACATCCTAGAGCTGACCCCAGCCACTTACCCAGCATGTCTGAGCAGAATCCTCACTGTTCCCTCTCCTGCCCCATGGGGAAACAGGAGATGGACTCACCCCTCTTCTTGGGATGACAAGACTCCACAATCTTGGAAAACTGGAACATTATAGGACAAAGTTGTCACAAAGCTAGGAAATAGCCAGGTGATTTGGATCTCCAGTCACTGGAGACACTGGGGTGCACTGGGAAATGATGATCAAGACAAGGCTGAAGCTCAGGTGTGGCACTTCCCACATCCACACCACCCCATTATTTCCCTTTCCCTGCATGCCCCAAACTGGTCCCATCTTCAGCACCAGGGTGGAGTCCAGGCAGGAATATCCCCATCCTGGGGCTGACCTCCATCCTCTCCCACCTGCAGCCACCAAACCCTCCCAGAGCCCCTGAGTCCTGTTCTGCACAGCTGCCCCACACGGGGGCTGCCAGGGACCCCATCTCCAATGAGGCTCCCATTCCAGCNCCTCTCTGTGTGTCCAGCTCATTCTCTCCGGGCTGTGGGCACATGGTCAGTGGCCGTCCAATGCCATCCTCCTGTCTGGCAGTGATCTCCAAATCAGCCTGGAGCTCTCCTTGGCCAAAGTTCCCCAAAGTAACCCCGCAGACCCTCAGTTCCTCTCCCAGGTGATGTCAGCACAGCAATGACAGCACAGNGCCCCTGAGTCCTGTTCTGCACAGCTGCCCCACACGGGGGCTGCCAGGGACCCCATCTCCAATGAGGCTCCCATTCCAGCACTGCCCCTCACTGGGACTTGCCCACAACTCCCCAAGTCCCCACCTGGTGTCTCTGCCATGCCCTGGGCTTGGGCCCGGGCCAGTGCTGGCCCCAAGCAGGATGCGCCCATCCCCAGGGATACGGGGGAGTGGGTGTTTGTCCCCAGGCAGCCACTCAGAGCCAACTGGGCAAACAGAGGTGCCCAGTCAGGGGGAGGGATGTTGGTCCCCTGCCAGCACCTCTGATAAGCCCTGCTTACTCATCACCTGAGGCACCAGGAAGACATTCAGATATCTTTGGCTCCCAGGAAGTGAAAATCCACTGAGAAGTGGTTCCCAAGAGCTGTCTGTGCCTGCAAATCTTGCTTGACATTCTGGGGCATTAGTGAAGGATTGCTAGGATTGTTTCCTAGGAGGTGCCTTGAAGTCCTGCAATGTCCCAACAGGTTCTCCCCACGGCCTTTTCTTTTTCAGGCTGAACAGTTCCAGCTCTTTCTGCCTGTCTCTGTCACAGAGGTGTTCCAGCCCTCAGAGTGGTCTTGGGGGTCTGCTCTGGAACTTTTTCATCAGTTCTGAGGCTTTCCTGTGCTGAGAACACTGAGGCAAATTGTTTATACAGAAGACACTGGTCCATAGGAGAAGGAAAATTCATTCTTCCTGAAAGGCTGGCGCAAGTGTGGGGACAGTTTCTGGAGGGCTGAGACACAGCCCCCAGGGATGAAGGGACATTTCCAAGGGATATTTCCCTGGAAATGGGGGG
>VWZN01009625.1:0-14993 GCA_013396955.1 Regulus satrapa
TGCGGGATTAGCAGAGCCCAACTTGGAACAACATCGTAAATTTAAACTTCTCCTCGGGAAGAGGAGGACATCTCTTTATTCCAGTTCCTCCAATCTTTGCAAACCCCCGGGGGGCGAAGAGGGATTCGAAAAACTTCCCGCACCCTGCCTGGCACCCCGCCTTCCACACCGCCACTTTCCCCGCCTCTGAGCACGTCACAGACGCCTGAGGCACGGACAGCAACGCCTCCGGTTCTCGGCGAGCCGATCCCGCGCTCTGCTGTCCCTGAGCACCTACAGGTGACATTGGCCTAGAGCCCGGGCCAGGGCCCCCGCGGCGGCCAGCGAGGCCAGGGAACGCCGCCAAGGCTGCACCCTCCCTCTGGCGGCCATGATCGTGACGCGCTCCCTGAGGGCTACCAGGGCTCCGCTCGGGGCGAGCAAGGCTGGCCCCACCCTCGCCGCTTCGGCCATGCGCAGCCCGTACCCGGCCCCATTCCCCGCAACCGGCGGGGCAATCTTCTCCACAGCTCCGTCCGCAGCCAGCGAGCATTTGGCTAAGGCATTAGTCAGCTTAAAGAGGGTTCCTCTCCTGAGAAAGGGTTTCCCCCTAGAAATATCACCCTTCAGATTTATTTTTTTTCCGCGGTTTCGAGCTCTCTTAGTTTACCCTCGGCAAAGAGCGAGCCACGATCCGTGGAGCAGCAGCGCCACCTTGTGGAACTGCAGCCACATCGCAACAAACTTTTAAAAAAATGTCGAATGAATACGAAGATAATCGTAATGCCCAGGTTTTCCTGAGAGTTTTCAATCTCTGCAAACCTTGAATGCATTCCTTGCTGAAGAAGATCAGAATAATATAGTAATTTTCCCAAGTAAATGGGAAATGGCTGATGAAAACCTACCCATGGAGCAGAAGCCCAGTCTTCATATATCTGACTCTTCACAGGAGTAGCAGCACCTTCTTGGTGGACAACAAAGGGCTCCTATATCTGCAACCCGCGATGTCAGCGATGAGAATGTCATCTCCATCACTGGAAGTCAAGGTATTTATCATCGAAATAATGGTTTTTGGACTTTTTCAGGTACTTCAGCTTTTCATATGCTTACTCCAGAAGACTGGCTTTCAGGACAGCACTTTACTTCTTCAGCCCAGCCACAATTTTTTCCATTTTCCCAGGATTCTATGGATCGTTTGCATTCTCAACTTCAACAACTAATGCATCACATTCAATCACAAAAACATCTTCTACTGCTCCCTCCAGCATCACAGCAAATAGACTCTTCTGGCATTTCTTCAGCTCCTCGACAACCAAAGCCACCAGTTCATTCAACCTACTCTCAAACAGAAGGGGGAGGAGGGCCTGGCATGCAGGCACCCCTCAAGATAGAAGATGATGCTTCCAAGAAAGTTGCAGATTCAGGAATGGACTTGGTCCCAGTTCCTAGATCCATTTTGTGGGATCCTTCAACAATGACCTCAGCAGGAGATAGGAGGACAGTGCTTCAAGAAAGAGACTCTGATATACCAGATACAGATAGCATTGCTATGCCAGTGAGGTATGGAAGAAGAAATGAAAATCCCAGATGGGAACCACTCAACCATGGGGTCTTGAAAGACTTATTAGATGCTGTGATAAAAGAAAGACTTGGTTCTCCATATTTCAAACAGTTATTAAGAGGCATTTTCTGTAGCTACGACCTGTTGCCTTTTGATTGCAGGTATATTGCCTCAACAGTTTTCAGAGATTCCTAACTTCTATTGTGGGATGCAAAGTGGAGAAGGGCTCTCCTGGAATTGAGGGACAGATAGGCAGGAGGGCCACATGCAAGCATCACAGTGGCTCAAATGGCAGGACATGTGCCACACGACAAGCCAGAAGATCAAGCAGCAGAGTTGCCTCAAGAGTTGATCGCAGACATCAGAGAAGCAGCTCAGAAGGGAATTCTGCAAATTCAACCCACCAGAACTCTAGAAGGTGTTTATACAGAAGTGAAACAAGGTCCCTCTGTGCCTTTCACCTCATTTGTTGACCGCCTCACACAAGCAGTGGACTGGCAAGTGACTGATAGAGCAGCAAAGCCACACTTGCTTCAAAGTCTCGCTTTCACAAACGCCAATACAGAGTGCCAAGGCATCATCAGTGCCCTGCCCGGACACCCATCCGTGACAGAGGTGACAGAAGCACGCAGCAATGTAGATACGCCTCAGCACGTTGCGTTTTGATGGGCGTTTTGATGGAAGAGATGGAAAAGATCCTTGAAAGGAAGTGCAAAGAATTCTCAAAGACCGTGGAAACACTTCACCCAGCTCTTCAGCAGGCCGGCTCCACAGACGTGATGGCAGCATCGCTTTCCAGGGGACCATGCTTCCAATGTGGAGAATCTGGACACATGATAAAGAACTGTCCAGAACCAACAAAAGCCGCAAAAGCATTAGGCCTTTGTCCAAGATGCCGAAGAGGAAAACATTATGCCAGCCAATGCTATTCCAAAACAGATGTACATGGAAGACCTTTACCCCTTCCAGGAAACTCCAAGAAGAGTGTGGAATGCCAGTGCACGATGACACAAGTGAAGGCGATGCCTCAACCCCAATTCCCACAGGGGTACCCAGTGGGAGTGCAACCATCGGGGAACATCAATCAGATTCCCTCAGCAGGACCATCTAGCAATTCCCCAGTGACCCAGATTTATTGCCCCCAGGTGCATAATGTGAATTGGCAACTTCTGAATGAGTGTACTTTTTGTACGATGATCATGCAGTAATTCACATGGGAGTCACTGGAACATTGTGGAAAAGGCAAGACTTTTTGATTATAAGCAAAGACAGATGCAGCATTCTAAGCCTCATTGTTTATCCATGTATTGTTTCAGCAGATCAAAACAAAGAACTGACAGTTTTAGGTCGAGCTTTACATCCTCCTTTGATTCTCCCAGAAAACGCCCCAATAGCCAAAGCCATTGCTTTGCCTCCTTATGCAACACAGCTGATCACAGCTGTGACCAGTGAGCAGGCTTTACCTGTCGGTGAGGACGTAGATGTTCATGCCACCTGGGTGAAGCAGATAGGTTGTAATTGTCTAATTGTCTGCAACTTGACAAGCAGTAACAAGATGATCACAATCAAAGGAATGATGGACACAAGTGTGGATGTCACAGTCATCCCTTACCTCTTCTGGCCTAGAGGCCAGAAAATTCCTAGAGAATGGAACTTGACAACTCCCTTAGGTGCCCTTTCAGGCATTGGAGGAAATACCCTGTGCCTGCAAAGTGAAAACTCCATCATTGTCTCAGGGCCGGGAGGAAAGACAGGCATTGTTTGCCCCTTTATAGTGCAGTGACCCATCATAGTGTGGGGGTGAGAGATTCTATCCCAGTGGGGAGTGAGGATAGAGATGGATCTTTAATAGGAGTCACTGAGGCACTCGTCACCCTGAAACTGACCTGGAAAACAGACGATCCTGTTTAGGTGGACAAGTGGCCCCTGGAAGAAAGAAAATTGAGTGCCCTCAAAAAACTGGTTGAAGAACAATTGTAGAAAGGTTACATCAAGCCAACAACCAGTCCCTGGAATTCTCCAGTCTTCATGATTCACAAGAAATCTTTAGATTCATGGAGATTGCTCCTCNTGGGATTCAGGGAGATGGCTCCCAAAAAAAAAAAAAAAAAAATTAGGTCATTAAAGAGATGGGACCACTTCAGCTCGGACTTCCATCTCTTTCAATGATCCAAGACATTGTCCACTTGTGATTTTTGATCTCAAAAAATCAAAGCTTTTTTCAACATTCCACTTTATCCAGGAGATGCTCCTCGATTTGTCTTCTCTATCCCAAGCATCAACAGATAGGAACCCTTGCAAAGATACCACTGGACTGTTCTTCCACAAGACCTTAAGAATTCTCCAATGATCTGCCAGTGGTTTGTGGCATGAGCCTTGTCTCCAGTGCAGAAAAAAATATCCACAAGCACTGATCATTCATTACATGATCTGCTCATTGCAGCATCGACACAACAAGAACTGGAGGAGGCTTGTAGCAGCATGATTCCAGAAGTTCAAAAAACAGGATTAGAAGTTTCCACTTCAAAAATCCAGGAAGTCTCACCTAGAGTTACTTGGGATGGAATATCACAGAACAGACAATAGGGCCACAAAAGATACAAGTGAGGACTTGAGTCAACAATCTGCAAGACTTAGAGTGACTTCTGGGAGAGATCAAGTGGATCAGACCAGTTTTGAGAATCACGAATGACAAACTTTCATCACTTTTCAACCTGTTGAAAGGGGACAGCAACATCAGATCCCCCAGAACTCTCACACCTGAAGCTCAAGATGCCCTCGAGAAGATCTCTGAAGCTCTTCAACAAAGACAAGCACATCGCTTTTTGATGATGCTTCCTTTTTCCCTTGCACTCTTAGAGGAAAGGATGCAACTGTATGGTCTCATATTTCAATGAGACACTTCAGAAAAGGACCCTTTGTTGATAATAGAGTGGATTTTTTTGCCCTACAGATCTCCCAAAACTATTTTTACTACATTAGAAATGGGAGCCCAGATAATTATCAGGACCAGAGCCAGATTGCTAGCAATGGCAGCCAAAGATTTTGCTACAATTTATCAGTCTCTAAAAAAGATTATTTTGATTGGGCATTGCAAAACTCAGAAGAGTTACAAATTGCATTACTGAATTACTCAGGTGTTTGTTTGAGTCATTTCCCAAACCATAAGCTGCTGCAAACAAAATTAAGTTTCAGAGAAAACCCATGATAAGTGAAATACCATTAGATGCAGTAACTTTGTTTACCGATGGTTCAAGGAAAACACATAAATCAGTCATAACCTGGAAAGATACAACCACAAAAAAGTGGCAATCAGATATTCAAACAGTACAAGGCTCACCTCAAATTGTGAAATTAGCAGCAGTGGTCAGAGTATTTCAATTATTTCAGGAACCTCTCAATTACAGATTCAACTTATGTAGCAAATATAGTCAAAATAATAGAAATGTCACTTCTGAAAGAAGTTGATAATAAGGATTCATATTGTTACCTTGTGAATATGCAGAAATTGTTACAGCAGAGGAAAAATCAATACTTTATCTCTCACATCAGAGCACATTTTTCTCTTCCAAGTTTCTTAGCAGAAGGGAATGCATGGGTGGATAGACTGACCTTAGTTATTTTGGACACCCTGCCAAACACATTTGAACAGGCAAAATTGAGTCCTGTATTCTTTCATCAGAATGCACAAGTACTGATGCGCACGTTTCACATTTCCAAAAATCAAGTGAAAGCTATCATAAGTGCTTGCCCTGATTGTCAGCTTGTGCATCCTCCTGTATCCACAGGAGCAGTTAACCCAAGAGGATTGGAAAGTTTGCAGTTATGGCAGACGGATGTAATGAAATGCCCATCCTTTGAGAGACTGAGAAACATCCGTGTGTCCATGGACACCTTCTCAAGTGTGGTCTTTGCCTCCCTGCACACAGATGAAACATCAAAACATGCATGCCAGCATTTTCTGCAGGCATTTGCATCACTAGGTGTACCTCAGGAAATTAAAACAGACAATGGCTCAGCTCACAGGGGTCACACCCTTGACACATTCCTGAAAAACTGGGGTATTCACCACACTTTTGGAATGGAATTTCCTCCCACAGGTCAAGCTGTCATTGACAGAACACAACACACTTTGAACTCTCTTTTAGATAAACAGAAGAGGGTAGAGGCTATACCTCAGATGCAATTGAACAAAGCTCTGTATGTTTTGAACTTTCTGAACAGCTTTTTCACAGAGCCTACTCCAGCAATTATTAGGCATTTCTCAAACACTACCCAGGCGAAACTAAGGGAAAATCCCTTGGTTTTGATCAGAAACCCAGAGACAAGGCAGATTGAAGGCCCACTCCAACTAATCACCTGGGACATGGTATGCTTGTGTCTCTACAGGTGCAGGACCAAAGTGAGTTTCGGCAAAACCATATCAGGTTTAGGAACAAGCAGGTGGTGACCCCAGAAATCAAGAAGCAAGCATGCAGACGTGCATTTGACATCCTGAACATCTGTCATCCTGCGTGCAAAATTTGTGGACTCGGGACTTTGCGAGGGAGGGTTGTTCAGAGGTTTGGGAATTTTCATGAAAGAACATAAAGTTCAGTCAGATGTTGTGTTTGTGCCTTACCCTTTCATTGGTTGCCTTGAGCAACGCAGTTTTACCCATGAGTCAGCCAAGGGAAAATATCTGGGAAACTCTGGCTAATGTGTCATCTGCTTGACTCACTCATGACCAGAGAAGCCATTTTCAACATGCTTAGTCAGTTTACTGGTAGACAAATGGCCAAGTCCAGAAAATATCTCTTCAAAACTATCTCAACTTACTGAAAATCTGGTGGATAGTTGAGATATTTGGACCAAATTTCTTCCTAAGGCTCCTTATGAACCTCAAGAATTGGAAATTCTTGGCTTAGTGGAGATGGAATTTTGTATATTTAGTCTTCCTGGCTCAGGACAAAACAAGGACAAAGTGAAAAATATTACCCCATATCACATTATATATCAAAATGTGACAAATTGGTGCAATTTGACAGCCATGATCACCATGCTATCTAACCAGATTCCATTGCAATTGCCACAGGGGATATTCCTCATTTGTGAGAACAGGATTTAGCCTGCCATCCCTTCCAGTGTCACAGGTGGTCCATGTAGAATTGGGAAACTTTCTTTGCTGACACCCAACATGGCAATGATAAAAGAGCAAAAACGTAGGAATAAGAGATTTGTCGCTCAGTATGATCCTAATTGCAATGATAATTTTAGTACCTGGTCAAAAGGCAAATCAATTGTAACAGCTATATTCTTGCCAGGAGCAGCAGCAGGAGGGCCCTTGTAGCAGTTGGACCAAATAGGATATTGGCTGAGTAAGAGCTCTTGTGCTCTCTCTCTTGCACTGAGCAATTTGTTAACTGATGTTCAAAGTGTGAGAGAGCCGACTCAGCAAAACAGAGCAGCCATTGATTATCTTTTGCTAGTGCATGGATATGGATGCGAGGAGTTTGAGAGGATTTGTTGTATGAATTTATCTGATCCCTCAAAATCTATTCATTAAAGTATTCAACAGTTGGNGTGTTGTATGAATTTATCTGATCACTCAAAATCTATTCATTAAAGCATTCAACAATTGGAGGATGGGGTGGCCAGACTTGGAGAGGAAAATGGGTCGTGGCTGTATGGTGTGTTCAGTGCATTTGATCTTGGACCGATATGGAGAGTATTTTTAAAAACAGATGTGTATGTGATAATTAGTGTGGTAGTTGTTTTGCTATTTGTGCCATGTCTACTTCAGTGCTTCCAATAAATCATAGATGATGCAGTCAAAAGAGTGTTTTTAGTGCAAACAGAAGGGGGAGATGTGGGAACCCCGGGCAAAGAGAGTATCCCTCTGACTGCTCTGGAGGATCCTGGCCCCCAGGAAAACACTAACTTTGACCTGCATCCATGGAGAAGGGCTTCCAGAAATCTCTAGATAAACCAAAATCCATAAAAGAGTAAGATAGATAATAGAAATTAGTGTAGGGTCTAGTGTCACTAGGGTGAGAAACTTAGGTTTTAGGGAGTTAACATGCAGTCAAGATGGAGAGAACAGGGCGTTGTCACATAGTGCTGCTTCTTTGTGTACTCCATTTTCTCTGCAGTGTTATTAGCACGATGATTGGGTAAGATCTGCCGCAGTTTTCAGTTACGGAGATGGACAAGAAATTATAATTGGTAAAGAAAGAAAAATGAGATATGTTTCTAGTGTTCATTGGACAAAGTGATTATAAAAATCCCTGAAGCTGCGCCCTTGGCAGCCATTTTTGGTGGTGAGTTTCCCTGAGCATTAAGTCCCGTTAGGACGGTGCCAGGTTTTCTGATAACATATTAATAAACTTGAAGACCGAGAGCAGAACGAGCATCTGAAGTTTTCTCCCTGCCACAGAACTGAGATAAAAGGGTCTCCCCCAGCTGGGGAGTATCCGAGGGCACTCAGCATCCAGGGGCCAAATCCCACAGCATACAACTTTGCTGCCTTGGACTCCAGCTTGTACTGGAGTCCCAGCATGTCTGGCATGGCAGCTCACAGCAGTCACTTCATTCAAGGCATAGTCCACAGTCAATCTCCATTCTCCGTCCGATTTGCACACAAGCCAAATGGGGCTATTGAACAGTGAGTGGGTTTTTCTGACCACCCCTTGGCTCCCCAGCTCAGGGATCGTTCACTGGATGGGGATCACAGTATCTCGATTATGTCGACGATGCACTGTCAAAGTTCCAGTCAGTACTCATTCTTCTACCTTCAAGAGTCCTACTGCACATGGGTTTTCTGATATCCCAGGCAAGGAGTTCAATTGCCTAATGCCCTCTGCTACTACAGCAGCTATTCCAAAAGCCCATCTGAGTCCCTTTGGGTCTTCGTAATAGCCATTCCGGAGGAAATCTATGCCCAAAATGCTTGGGGCCTCTGGGCCAGTCACAATAGGGTGTTTCTTCCACTCATTTTCAGTCAGGTTCGCATCAGCTTCCACCAAAGTAAAATCCTGTGATCCCCCTGTCATGCCACTAATAGATTCTGTCCCCACATGTCTTGATGGGATTAATGTGCACTGCACATCAGTATTGACCAAGGCCTCATATTTTTTGGTTCTGATGTGCCAGGCCAGTGAATCCACAGTCCAAAAAACATGATTTTCCCAAGCCTTCCTGCCTAGAGGCAGGGCCCCTCTAACCCTGGTTATCCCTCTTTCCCTGGCCATATGTCTTGGAGGTTCCTTCAAGGGGATTGGATATGTCATCATTATTACACTTGATAGTTTGGCTACAGGCTATTGGAGCTGCTTCCTTTTAGGTGGAACTTACTCTCTAAATCTTGCTATCCTTCAATTCACGCGCCTGTTGTGCCAGAGCAGCAGTAGATTTTCCATCCCATCTCCTCATGTTTTCTCCACTGTCATGCAGGAAGAACCACAGTTCAGCTCATGGGGTGTACCTTCTCTCCCCATCTGCGGGAAGTCTGAATTTGGTACCAGAACCTCTGATCTGTACTGCCGAGATTTGAAGAAGACCCTCTTTAATCTCCTCCCTGAGTTTCTTGTGATTCTCCTCCATCTTATCTTCTAATTCCTGCAGACATGTTTCCTCAGCTGCAATTCTTTCATGCACAGCATCTGCATATGCTTGGGGCTTCTTTGCCATATCAAGTACAGTCTCATCCATGTCACCCTGCTTCATTATTGCTAAAGCAGAAATGTATTCTTGTGGCCCATGTCATACAAGTTTTTGCCACGTCATGGATGTATATGTTACCAAGTCTGGATTTATAGTGTCTGGGTCATCTGAGAAGACAATCTCTGCCACTGCCATTCCTCTCAAGCGTTGAATCCCTTGTTCTATGGTCTTCCACTGGGTTTGCTGCTTATAGAGATCATCTGCACACAAATATCTTTGTGCCATACTTTCCAAGACTTGTGCCCAGAGACTCTGAGGGTTATCCCCCCTCATCAATCCTTGGTGACAGGGATCCCAAATGCCTTTCTTCAGTACCACCCAGAATTGTAGCCTCGCCTGCATCCCAAAGATCCCCTGCAACCATCCCAAGGACAGACTAACCAACTCATTATAGACTCATCGGGTTGTCGAGTGTAATCCTTTCTTAGCCCACAAGGGTCTTTCAGGAAAAAGGACTCAATAGTGACTTCTGATCTTGTGTTAGTTGCTCCAACTTCTGATCTTGTGTTAAGACCTTGGGTTGAGGGTCCTTTCCCTGGATCATCATTGTCCCCTGGCCGATTAGTTCTGGTTGTGCATTTTCCATCTCTCAAGGTAGGAGCAACAGCCATTGGTTGAGGCTCACTCTCTGATTTAGTTGCTGGCTTAGGCCCACTCTCTGGTTTAACTACAACCTGAGTAGCTGGGGTAGAGTCTGATTTATCTCCCTGCCCCCTTACCTCTGTCTGCTGCCCCACAGTATCTAGCAGCGTACAATATGCATATACCAGGGCTCAGCCTATTGCAATGAGTTTTTTCTCCTTAGAGTCATCATGGCACTTCTCTTTCATGTATTTGCCCACCTCAGCTAGGTTCTGAATCTGTTCACATGGAAAAGCCCAGGCTATAGGATCAGAAACTTCCCTCAGGGTTTGGCCCATATCTTCCCATTCCCTACCCCACTCAGGAGTTTCCAGCCTCCCCTGGGTCAGGGGTCTCATCAGCTCCCTTGGAAATCTCAGCCCTCATTCTAGACAAGCTGCAGATCATACAGAGGAAGCCTAGCAGATTAAATACCAGGAGAGTGGTATTCTTGCCATTCAGGGGAAACTGAACATTCTCAAAAAATGATGTAACAGATTCAAAGGAGAGGAGGGAAAGGAGATGCTGAAAAGGCTGGCTGGCCTTCTTAGGCCAGCAAAACAAACTGGCTTCAATTTCTAATAAGCCTCCAAAACAGGCTACTGGAACTGGGATGCAGGGTAGGACAAAGAAACCATAAACTATATATATCTGGAACAAACTCCAGTGCCTTTGTAACCTTCATATACATCATTATTACTATGCCCTGTAAAACAGCAACCCAAATCAGTGCACCTCTTCTGTAAAAACTACATGTTAGAGACAATACTGGAGCTATCTCTGGATAAGAAAATGGGCTTAGGGACTAGAAAGGTATTAAAACCTCAAAAAACCCTAGGGACCACAGACGCATGGAAGATTTCACCCTGTGAGACATTATGAGTTTAAGCAGCAACATGGTACTGACTGCTTTATCCCAATACAAAGGAAGTACAACAAAAACACAATCAATACAGTTTTTACCCGCTTTCTCAAGCCACATGTTGTGCACCAATTAATGTATTTTTCCTGGTTTAGGGCAAATTTGGGTGAGAACCTCTGAACGGGATCTCTCTAGAAAGCAGAACCAAGCGGTCCTCTCCCTCAACTGGTTCAGGATCAAGACCTCCTCAGAGAGAAGTGGAATAAAACTGTTTATTTAACAGGCAAAGCACTTCTAAGCACAAAAAATTAACAATATTAAAGAACAAAACCTCTGGCCGCTCCAAGGGATGACCAATCCAGAGTCCCCTTTGTGGGCTGCAGCTCGGCTCACTCAGTCCTTATCAGCCCCTCTGGTGCTGGAAAAGGCTTTGGCCCGGGCCAGGCCCCAGCGGGCCACAGGTGTGAGCACCTGGTGCTCCTCTGGGATCTTAGTCCACAGCAGGTTTGAACAGTTCCAGGAGAAAAGAGAATAAAACCACAGTCCAGAGAACTTCTCTGTCTCTGCTAGCCAAAAACTAACAGAAAGCAAAGGAGAGCTCTCGGCCACCATCTGCCCCACAGACAACACAGGCTGTTGTGTAGGAACACTGCAAACTCTTATCTTTGTTTTGAAAACAACCATTCCAGATATTCCACCACTTCTTCTTCTCCCCCCTTCACTCTCAGACCCAGTTTTAAAGGTGCAAAACTTATTTCTGGGCTAAACAGACAAATGGGGTTACAGTTCAACATCAACCTAGGACAACAGCTTAGCCTGATTGTAGACTTTCTGCACATCTTTGATAGTCTGGATGCTGGCTGAACTCCTGAAGGGGACCTCTACTTGTAGTCCTGAGAAACAGTTTAAAAATTAAACAACTATAAAACACAGTTTTAAAATAAACTGTTTTAAGGTATTTTGATGCAGACCCTTGCTTCTTCCACCTCTCTGGAAGACATTGGTACTCAACACTCTCCCTGTCCATGGTATTTTGAAATACCTGATTCTAGTCTTGAGGCAGGTCTGAATTATTTATCATTAATCTCCTGAAAGATGTCCATCTAACATTGTGGACTAACTGAAATCTGACTTCATCTAGAGAAGAAAAATGTTGAGAAAGGATCTCATTTGGACCTTAGTTTTCAAGATAAATTATTTATCTTAATTATTACACAAAATAGGATAAGGCCCAGAACTGCTACTTTTCTTGAGATTTCTGGTACTTCTAGTTTCTGAGTTTGGTAAAACTCTCATTCTCCTCTCCCTTTCCTTCTTTTCAGTTTGTGCTGTTCCAGACACCCAGAACATAATGTAATTTCACTCACATGTTATCTGAATTGGAAATTCCTACTGGAAGCAGAGTAATCTAAGATATTAGTGTGTGCTGGTCTGACAAAACATAAAATTGCTGTTTTGAGAAGGTTGGAAGACTACATACAGCCTTGGAGGCACTACTGTATGTTTCTATATATTTTCTCGTGGAGGTAGGTAGCCAGACTGAAACATTTGAGTATTTCAACTAAAGTACACGTGTTTTTTTGCATTATCAAAAATCTTTACTGTGTTCTAGAAAAATTGTCTGATACATAATGAAGGATACTCCATCATTCTAGTGAATTCACTCGTTGCAGATGTATTTCATAAATGAAAAATAAATAAATAATAACAAAATTAATGAACCCATCGTCGAGTATTGTTCACATGAATTTAGGTCAGTATACTAAAATAACTGGTAACATACCACTGAAATACATTTCCATAGACAAGTTTCAGGGACTTCTGCCAAGGACCTCAAGCTCTGCTTGAAAGCGCTCCATTGACCAGATGTAGAGGATTGCCTGGAGTTCAGCTGAATACAGCTCCTAGTTACTTCCTAGGAATATATGCCCTTGCCTGTTGAATTGAACATTAAATTTTTAGCCCATGCACTCAGTTCTGGAAGGAGTATGACATCTCAAACTACCATGTGTGTTACTAAAGTAATCAAGTATGATATATTTGACCCCTGGCTTTACTCTCCATCGGATTGTTTTTCACTTAAATAAAGTTACATCAAATAACATTACTGTAGTAAAACTGTTCCATTAGATTTATAGTACAACCTGTCTAAAAACACAGTTTGGGAATTGCTAGCTTGTCAAGGTGCTGTCCTCAGCAATTGTTTCCTGAGGATTTGTGGAATTTTATGCTGGTTGTCATTGGACTAGAGGTGTTCTGTACAAACAACTCTTTCAGAAACTAGACATCCATAAACGCTTCCAATTTGGCTTGCAGAAATTGGATTAATAATTAATGTTTTTATCTGATACAAATCTCACTCTAAGGACTACAATGTAATAAATATCAATTATTAACAAATTTATGCCTTTATTGGCTAAGTTTTCAAGAGTCTTATTAAAGACAGTTATTTCTAGCACAGAAAACAGCTGTACTTGTCTGGCTCTGTATCCCATCAATGTTACTGTAATGGCACATAACACTGAGCTCCTGCTGGTTATGTTTTCAGAGAGGAAAAAGCAACTTTTATCTTCATCTGCAAAAAGCTGGGATACAGCCCATGTCTGTGCTTCTTCCAGAACTCATTTACCAGGCCAGGTAAAACGGAATCAATACACAGCAATTTGTTTGATCACAGGTGGCAACAAGCCAACTGCCAAAGTAAATATACCCAGTGCTTTTTTACATTTGTGGGCAACCCAGCCAAATGACAGGACATGTAATTAAGTGCAGGTTAGTGCAATTCTTAGGGAAAAAGAAAAAGCCATATTCTTCTACAGTAAATGAAATGCAACAGCAAGAGTCACTAATTGCTATTGACTCATATTTCTTTTTAACAGAGGCTGAAGTTAGAACCCTAGATTGATTTAAGAATTGCTCTAATTTCTTATTTTCTGATCTGACCATCTTATACTCTAAAAAAAAAAAAGAAATATGAGTCAATAGCAATTATGCTCTTCATGGGGGAAAACAGTGAGCCTGGGTACTCTGATGAACTGGGATAAACATGACCTAAAAAGGATACTTTGCTTTAGAAGTGTGTAAATCTATTAATTCCTCTTAGTGCTCTCTGTTTAAGTAGGTAAGGGGAAAGCTGCCTAAATCCATGATTTGAGAGACAGCATTTCCCTTGTCACACAAGGTGAACAGCATTAGCATGTGTCCCCCAACAAGGGTCTCATAAAAAGCAATGGGAAGTGTCTCAGTTTGAGACAAGTTAGGAGGAAGCATCCTGAATGGGTGTCTCCTCTGAAGAAGTTGGTTTCAGCATGCCCTTCCCCCATCACTATGACATTAATTCTTGGTGGAAAGTGAAGAAAACTGTTTATTTAACAGGCAGACTGCACATAAGCACAGGGGAAAGAATTAATAATATTAGATATTAAAACCTTCTCACTGCAGAGAGAGCTGGTGGAGTTTAGAATTCTGATCAGCTTCTCCTGTGGGCCAGGGCTGGGATGTGGCATCCCTGCAGCCTTCCCCCACCGGGCCGTGTTGTCGGGCTCCAGGCGAGGTTCTGGACTGCAGCTAAGCTGGACAGTTGCAGAAGAAGAAGCCACAGTCCTGAGGAAAGCTTCTTGCCTCAGTTCACAAAAAAAAGCTAGCTAAAAGTAAAGCATGTGTTCTCTCTCTCCAGAGAAAGACCAAGAGCGAGCGCAGGGGAATCTCTGTGTTTGAACACAGACCACCAAAAGAATTCTCCTGCCTCCCCCTTTCCCCCACCCCTCCCACCCTAGCTTAAAGTTATGGGACCCATTTCTGGGCATAAAGCAGACAACAGGGGATACAGCACCCCAAGGCAGGAAGGAAGAAAGGGACCTGATGCCTCCCGGACATTCCACTATGATGGGTAAGTACACAGCCTTATGAGCCTGGAAATACCTTCTCCAACCCTGAATCTTCCTTTTCAGAAACTGGGGGAAAAACCAACCTGGATCTTAGAACTATCATAGTTAAGCCAACACAGCTTATGCACACAAAAATACATTTTATCACTGTGTCTTCCTTTTTGCAGACCAACTGCGTGCTAAAACAACCTGAGTCACAGAATGAGAAAACAAAATTGACTGAAGGCAGTCTTGATCATTACAGTTCAAAGCATTCATTTTTGTCCTATCAAGAAATAATTTTGAAGCAGTCTATTTGGATTTTTGTTAGCAGTGTTCTTCCAATCCTGTTTACAGCATGACTCCTTACACCTGTCTCTGTAAAAATACTTTTTTTTTTTTG